>BQNB010082849.1:0-29207 GCA_026074375.1 Tanacetum coccineum
TTGCCGGCTATTACCGACGATTTATCGAAGGTTTCTCGAAGATTGCCAAACCTATGACGAAGTTGACTCAGAAGAGCGTGAAGTTCGATTGGACTGAAAAGGCAGAAGCTGCATTCCAACTATTAAAACAGAAATTGTGTAGTGCACCGATCTTGGCTTTACCCGAAGGTAGTGAAAACTTTGTGGTTTACTGTGATACTTCTCACAATGGGTTGGGCACAATTCTGATGCAAAATGAGAAAGTCATAGCCTACGCATCACGCCAACTCAAGATTCACGAGAAGAATTACACTACACATGACTTAGAACTTGAAGCGGTGGTGTGTGCTCTAAAAATGTGGAGACACTATTTGTATGGTACGAAGTGCGTTGTGTTCACTGATCATAAGAGCTTGCAACATATTCTTGATCAGAAGGAGTTGAACACGAGACAACGTAGATGGTTGGAATTATTGAGTGACTACGATTGTGAAATTCGTTATCATCCGGGAAAGGCGAATGTCGTGGCAGATGCTTTGAGCCGAAAGGAACGGATTAAGTCGCTACGAGTTTGAGCTTTAGTTATGACGATTGGTCTGAACCTTCCCATGCAAATTTTAAACGCTCAGGTTGAGGCGAGAAAGGAAGAGAATTATGAAACCAAAGATTTGTGTGGTATGATTAAGAAGCTAGGCCCTGTGCTGATGGAACGTTGTATTACTTGATGAATAAAAAGTGTCTGTACAAACAATGTATAAATACACAAAATAAATAAAAGATGCCCTAATGCTAGACGGGCTAATGGGCCGACTTTATTAACTAACACCCCCCCTCAAACTCACAATGCTACATTGAGAGTTTGACAAGAAAACTCCGAAAATCGAACAAATGCAAGCAACGAGAGCATACAGCAGCAACAGACAGGTGCATAGCACATAATCACGTAAATACGGAGATGAACGAGAGCAGAACAGGCAGACAGCAGCAGACAGATCAGGCAGGTGCAATAACTCTTAGGCATATCACCTAATCGTTGTAGTAGTAGTATAGGCAATACTCGAGGGGTTGTTATCGTTCTCTCAAGGAATAGGTTGGGAAGGCTTGATCACGGTCTAACAGAATTCTAAGGGTTGCGGGAAGATTATTATTGTATTTTTATATTTTATGAAAAACAAGTAAATCATATATTGGAGAGGTTGGTTTGGTTTTAGCTATTAAACTAAATATAATCTAAACTAGTGGTGATAACAATAAGATAAAAGGTTGTGTTTATTTAATCATGTATTACTCCCTAGATTGCTTCTCCTAGTGTTATTGCCTTGTCACACTTGTGATGATCTGTGTAATTATTTCCTAAGTTATGAACGAATTACACGAACTCGCCATCTACTTAGCATTCCGTTAGAGCAACACACCTGTAAGGTAGTATGAAGACTATTATAAGGCCCCTAAGAGTACACTAAGTGCATGTGAAATATATTAAAAGTGGATCAACCATATTAGGGGACATGGTAGTATGAAGGTCTGTTACCGATGGTTCATTGATTACACATTCATGTTTTCCCTAGACATATCAACAACGATATAGACAAAAGCTGGTTTTCTAAGGCCTAACATGCACATCCATCACAAGAAGCAACACCACTAAGATCTACATTATGGGTTTCATACAATCATAAATAAACATAATAGGAGGTTTAGCCAAGCATGTTATAGATAAAGCAAGAACATAGATAAATCAAACAACACATAGACATATTAAATGATTAAATAAACCTTACTTGATTAAAACATGAATTGGAGGAAGTGCAATAGGGTTTATAGGCCCTAAAATCGTCCCTAACAGCTGCTAAACGAACTAGAGTTTGTACCCTCTTTTTATTCTAAAGTTACACACTTAAAACCCTAAATTTAGGTTTGTATATATAGGAAAATTGCTGTGACAGAGTCGCGTTTTAATCATGACGCCGTCATAAAAGAGAATATTCTAGATAATGGGCTGGGTCGTGTGCTCTGATGCCGTCGTGGAATCTCGTGACGTCTTCTTGGTCTTCGTTGTGACGGCGTCACGTTGTACACACTCAAAACCCTAAATTCGGGTTTGTATATATAAGAAAATCGACGCGATGGCGTCACGTTTTAATCGTGACGCCGTCGTAAAATGAATCTTCTAGATATGCGTTTGAGTCTATACGGGCTGATGCCGTCTTGAAATATGTGACGCCGTCACTTGATGAGTTGTGACGACATCGTGTATGGCTTGTGACACCGTCTCCAGGCTCTGTGAGCACAAATCTTTAAGAGTCTTGGTGTTGGTTTGTAATCTTGTCCGTTTCTTCTCCAAATGAGCCCAAGTCACGTGTAATTCATCCAAATGTCTTCCAAATGAGAAATACCTGAAAAGAAATGATTAAGTACCTATTTTGGGCATAAACACACGATTTTGGGGGTTAAATGACCCTGAAAAAGTGTATAAAATGACACCTCATCAACTACCCCTAAACTTGGGATTTGCTTGTCCTCAAGCAAATGGACTTTTCTATCTAGACAATAACAGTATGAGGGGTCATTTTACCTACACTTTAAAAATATTCTACAACACAACTTTTTAGACTTCGTAATTAAAAGCACGGAAAGTATATACTGGCACCTCACATAAGTGTTTGGGATTCTCTCTTTCACTCGGGTGTATAATGAATTATAACATATGGGGGAAACAGAAACGGCTGGAATACATTTGGGTGGTGACTTTGGGTGAATTTAGAGTGGAAGGGTTAGCTAATTATTTTTACGAATACACGCTGGTTTGGTTGCTAAGCCAAGACTCGGGCGAAGATATACAAACTCTACACAACTCTACATCAATCTCTTTATTTTTCTTTTCTCATTTTTTTAACATAATACATCACATGGGGGTTTATAACACGTACCCCTACACTTGAGCTTTTACATGCTCAATATTTACAATCTAACTATTGACTCGATTTGAGGTGGATCAAAATAACATGGATATCATTTGACAAACATATAGGGGTATTGACTTAACTTTTCTTCCCCATTCTTCTGCGAAATAAATACTACCATGAATCCCAATCGTCCCAAAACTGTATTTACAAGGATAAGGACTTAGCAACCGTGTACTCAAATAATTAACTTAGGTTAAACACAATAATGTACTAAAGGTGAGTACATATATGGGTGTAATGATTGGTTTAAGGGTGTCAATGCTCTTCATTAATAGTCCGGATTAACTAGATACCATAAAAAAGGATAGGCTCGGAGGGTTGTACTAGGGTATCATGCACTAAAGGTGAGTGCATGGCAAGGGTATGTGATAGTTATATGATTGAGGTGACCATCATAACAATTACAGGTTTAAAATACGGGTTAATCCTAATGCCTCTTATCAAGCAAATCCTAATAGTTACTTATGCGGTCTCGGGATGCATCACAAAAACAAGTTCTAGAATTTAATATACTACCGGTACACTCATATGAATTTTACTAACACCAGACATTCAAGAAAAGGCGACGAAGACCACACGTACACATCCGTAATGACGGAATAGACGCATGTGACTGCTCACTCCTTAACTCAAACCGGGTAAAGATAAAATCATCTTGGGTTACCGACGATAGGTACTCAAATTCCTAAAGATCTAAGGGCAAACCTCACATTTTTGGGGTGGAATTTTAAGGGTTATTGTGCTAGTCATATAAATTCCTATCCATGGGACGCTAGTAATACTCGGTTTTCATTGGTATGTGTCATAAAAAAATTTAAATTTTGGTAAAAATATCCCTTTTATGCTATGTTTCGATATATTACCCATCTTTTTAAGGACAAAGCAAATGACAAATAAAGAAATAGTTTCTAAGGCTTATTTTCCCCAACACTTATTTTGAACATTGTCCCCAATATTCTCTGGAAGTACCCGTTAAAACGAATAATGGGAAAAGAAAACAAGGAAAAGAAACTAGTACTCCCCTGGTTTGCTCAATAATGAAGAAGAAACATGCGATAACTGGTTAAATCGTCCTCCAAGAATCATCCAATGAAACTTCCTAAAAACTTCCAAGCTTTTCCTCATCATATATAACCTGTAATAAAAGACAACGACAACTATACCAGGCATAAAATGTGCGATTTACCAATATATTTTTGGGTAAAGGGGAAATTTCCCCGGTAAAATATATAATAACCCAAAAGTCAATTAAGAACAATAGAATATGGCTGAAGTACCGCATTAACCTCAAGCAACAAACTTGAACAGCCAAAACCGTATGACATGCCACACGAAACCTATACTAATACATTGACAATCGCACCTATAGGAAAAAACCACCTAAAGGTACACAAACTAAACAAACGAACTATCAACCAGGTTGGAGAAGGGCTTCAGATAACTTCCATAAACGAATAAACTCTTAGGCATCTCTAGTTTTCTTCCAACGACACGACATCAATTTAAGATGAACCGAATTCATAATACACTCTATCACTTGGTTTAATGATCGCTTAGTCTTCTTGAAAATCCGGTTATTACGCTCTTGCCAAATGATATAAGTAAACGCAGCCAGCACCAGCTTCGCTATCACACTTCTAGACGTCTTTTTCATAGCAAACGGATATATATCATTCAAGATAGCATCAATAGATGAGGAAGAGTTAGGGAGACCAGCAAAACCTTTCATCTCGTACCAAACCTGCTTAGAAAATACACAATTAAAAAATAAGTGCTCATGGGAATCAGGTTGCAAGTCACATAACAGGCATGTCATCAAGGAATTGTCAACGTGATCCTAAGCCCTTAAGCTATCCCGCGTCTTCAATCTTCTTTTGATCACTAGCCAAAGATGAAATGCATGTCGTGGATTACACTTCGGAAACCAAACAGCATGATACCAAACCACCTTATTACTCCTCGGTCTGATGGAACCCCAAACCGTCTTAACCGAGAACTTCTTAGCTGTACCATAACTGTCACATCATTCCAACACATCACGAGTACTAGGGACGGTAACCAGATATGGAATGAAGCTTAACATTGGGTATTTACCTAACGACGAATGAGGCTAAGAGAGATGACCATTAATCATCAAATCACGAACCTTCGTCGCCTGATCAAAACCCTCCCTGAATAAGTCCCGATGCAAAATAACATTGGCAAGAGGACTGTGTAAATACCACCTATCATACCAAGCCGATGTCGTAGAACCATCCCCAAGTTTATGCCAAATAAAATCCCTAATCAAAGGTCTCAACTGGAGAACTCGTTGAAGCCCATTAAGCAAATAAATGGTCCATTTAAGATTATAAAAGCACATAAGCACTCATTTGACTTATATAGGTTTATGTGAAACTGTTAAGCTGAAAAAATAAGCTCGGGTGAGCTTATTGGGCTCGTTAGCCCAATAACCTTAACCCGAAATGTTTCAAAGGGTCCATTAAGGTTTTATAACATGATCCAACTTATTTTCTAGTCTTAATAAGCACTTATGAGCCCGTTTTAAGCTGTTCATACTTCCTGGCTTATTTCATAAGCTATAAGCCTCATTAATGGGCTTTTAGGCCCATTAAGAGCTCGTTTAAGGTTTGTATATGTTTAAGCTTGTCCAATTTAGGTCCATTAGCATTTTCTAAGCCTAATAAGCTTAATAAACTGCATAAGCTCACAAATAAGCTGTTTAAGCTTATTCGTGGCTTATGGGCTTGCGGTTGGCTATGGTAATGGGCTGCCAAGCCCAATCAGGGTCCGGTTAGGTTAATATTTTACATCATGGTTCGTATAAGTTCCATAAGTACAATTAGGCTTCTTAATAAGCTCAAGGAGCTTATTAATAAGCTGTGGGCCCCTTAGACACGGCCTGTTGGGTTTAACGAACCCATTTGTAGCCCGTTAAGCTTACTAGTTGGGTTCTAAGGCTTATAGTCTTTAGTTAAGCACTCGATAAGCACTACTTGATCGTGTTTTATCACATGCAATCATTCTATTAGCTCGTATACTCTTTCCCAAGACAAACCATCAAGTGTTCATGAAAAGTTTATGTGTGGTTTTCATGATTCTACAAATGGATTTTAATATTCATTATTGGTCCCGTTCAGTAATTTAGTGAAACACTTTTAAAGGCCTTAGCTTATTTTTAAATCACGTCTTCAATCTCTTAGCACCCCACAAGTGATAATATACATATGTGTACGCGTATAACATGCATGCTTTGCATTTAGAATGCGCATTGCTCACGTTAGTTTGTTATTTACAAACTAACGTGACCAATCGACTAGAAATCAAAGAAAGAATTATAATATGAATGTGTATAAGCTTTGAACGCGACTTACAATAGTCCTAGAGATTAGTTTCGAGTTAGGAAGACAACCCGAAGTGGTACACCCCCAAGCCCTAGCTTAAACCTGAGTACTTCCTTGCCTTCAACCCCTTAAACGTATGAATCGAGCTTAATGATCCCTAGATTATAACTCAGAGTGTTTGCTTGCACTTCGTGGTGTTGTGTCTCGGTTGTGATGAACCCGAAACCAAAAGAGAAAACATATGGTTTTGATTGAGAGAGTTTGTGAGTTTAAGAGTTGTGAGAAAATGTTTAAGGTCAAGTGGGAGTGAGTTTATATAGGCTTAAGAACTTGTTAGCTCCTTTAGTCCTAATCTAAAGCCAAACCATGCCCTATATAGTGGTTTTGAGGTTTCAAGTTAGCTCAAATGGTTTTCCTATTAAACCACCTAGTACAAATCCTTAAGTACAAGATCATGGTACAAGATTTCTTAGGATTTTGATAATCTTATGGTATGTGTATGTGTGTGTTAGCCGCGGTTATCAAGAGCAAGAAAGAGGGATCCAAAGTGGTTATTACACAATGGGTTTTAGCTAATTAGGGACATTAAGGACAATCTTTAATTAGCCCTTGTTGTACATGTACTTAGGAAGATTTTCTAGTTGTTTAGGGAGGGTGTGACGTGTAAGCTTATGGAGGGAAAGAAGGGTTTGAAATCTTATTAAGATTATCATGGTACAAAACTTAATTAAAAGGATGTTGTACAAGATTTGTGTAAGTATCCATTGTATTATGGTTTTTGTCTACCCATATTCGGCCATAATGGGTTATTAACACAATAATTGAATAATTTTTGTGTTTAAGGATTAAAAGTGGTTATTGGTTTGAGTCTAGGTAAGTCTAGGTATTTCCGAGATTGTGGTCAAAACGAATTTTGATTATGAAACGTAACCCTTTTACGGGATCAATAAAAAAATAAAACGTGCAAAGTCAATAATTACCTTTCTAATAATTTCATAACACTTGCTTGACGTAACCCTTAATTTATTTGGTGACCGTTTATGTTAAATGATTATTTTTAGTCTACGCGATTTAGCTTAAAAGTTAATTTAAAAGTCAACGCGTATCGGACTAAAAAACATAGTAAGAATAATAGGAGGTCGTAAAATGACCTAAAATTAAGAAATGTTACACTATGCGGTCTTAGGATGCATCACTAAAACAAGTTCTAGAATTCAATATGCTTCCGGTACTCTCTCATAATCCTAAAGTAACCAATACTAATGCTCCAGAAAAGGCAACAAAACCACGCATACACATCCGTAACGGCAGAATAGACACACACGATTGCTCACTCCTTAACTCGAACAAGCTAAAGGTATAATATTCTAAGGGCGAACCTCACATTTAGGCTGGGGGTAGGGCATTTGAGGGTATTTTGTAATGCTAGTAAAATATAAATCCTATTTATAACACGCTATTAATACTCGGTTTTTGTTGGTATGTGTCATAAAAAAATTTAAATTTAGGTAAAAATTACCTCTTATGCTATGTTTCAATATATTACCCATCATTTTAAGGACAAAGCAAATGAAAAATGAAAGAGTAGTTTCTAAGGCTTATTTTCCCCCTACATTTAAGTTGAACATTGTCCTCAATGTTCTCTAGAAGTACCCGTAAAAACAAATAAATGAAAAAGAAAACAAGGAAAATAAACTAGTACTCCCCTAGTTAACTTAATAATGGAGAAGAAACATGCTATAACTGGTTAAATCGTCCTCCGAGAATCATCCAATAAAACTTCCTAAGAACTTCTAAGCTTCTTCTCATCAAATTAACCTGTACTTAAAGACAGAGAAAACTATACCAAGCATAAAATGTGTGATTTACCAATATACAATATGAATTTAGGGTTCGACTCGATAGATAGGATGCAAGAATTGTTAAACTTATCAGGTTTTGCAGGTTTATACAGAAGAATACCTATATTAAATGTTGCACAAGCTTTATTTTCAAAAATAATTAAAAACTTTTGAGTTTCCCGGACCTGGGCGTTTGACGCCGTCGGGGTTGGTGTGACCCCGTCACAGGTGTCGTGGTGACGGCGTCGAGTGTTAATTGCAACGCCATCTTCACCGTGTGTGAAAACGAAATTTTTGTTTTTAATGAAAAATTTCCTGCACTTGATTCCATAAGTTAGTTTCTGTATAAATTGTTGTATAAAACCTGAGAATTAACAACTCAATCATATGACTCGATACTGACGCGAATTAATATAAACAATTCATTTAACATGTTTGAATTTGGCTCAAAAGCCGTATAATTCCCCTACACTTATTGTTTGCAAAATACCTTTGATTGAAATTAAGACGAGGTTAAAGACAATGCAAAGCATAATTACAAGATAATTCAAACATAATAAAACAAATAGTGAAGAATTAAAACACACATGACACTCCTAATATGCGGAAAAAGAAAATTGGGTTGCCTCCCAAGAAGCGCCTTTCTTTATTAACGAGTCTTGTAGCTAGACTCGAAGTCACACGCCTTTACGTGACTTCTCCTTCGTCTTTCTCTTCTTCATTGGTTGCAATAAGAGTAGGATGCATGCCTTTGAAATTCTTGCTCCTCTATTGGTTAAACTGCATTTCCCTTTCTAAGTGGAGTTTTATCTTTTCCTCCCATTCCAGGACTAGCCTATTAACAGTCATAGTGGGGGCTATGGGTTCTATGTTGTTTTTTACTCCTTTGTCAATCATATTGGAGGAATAGGGTTTCCTATGAAAACTTACCTTATGCTTTCCTGACCTTAGAGTTATTGTGCCAGTATCGAAATTAATTGAGGCCTTGGCTGTTGTCAAGAATGGTGTTCCTAAGATGAAAGGTCTATTTTCGTTTTCCCTAATGTCCAAGATTACAAAATCTATGGGGTATACGTGTTCAGCGATCTAAACTAACACGCCCTCGGTGATTCCTAAGGGGTAAATGTATGAATGGCTAGCTAGTGAGAGTCTGATGTCAGTCTCAGCATGCTTTTCGTCAGTGAGTTTTGTGTAGGTAGAGTAGGGCATGACGTTCACGTCGGACCCTTAATCGACGAGGGCATTAACATGTTTAAGGTTTCCTAGACTGCAAGGTATTTCGAAATTCCCCCCAATGTCCTCCTTCTTTGTTATCATTTTCTTGAGAATCGCATCGTAAGTAGGCCCCACAGGTAATACTTTCTACTATTTCCCCTTTTTCTTTCCAGCTTGGGATCTTGACCGAGAGCTATTGAATCGGTTGTTGTTGACTAGCCCCTTTATCTGTTTTTCATTAATCTTATGCTTTAGGTAGTATGCGACAGGCTGGGAACCGGGTGCTTCCACTGCTTCTTTGTTCTCAGATGTTTTGATTAATTTGGCCCCGTTTTCAACTTCATTTATTTTCTCGACCTCCATTACTGGCGTTTCTGTTTCGGTGGGCTTTTCAATGTTGCCGAGTGTCACCTTCATCCTATTACTCCCTCCTTCTTCTCCTTTTGTCAGAGAGATAGAGTTCAAGTTCTTTGTGACAGGGAATTCGGCTTCTTCTCTAATTAATACTTTCTCAGGGGTTCTGCTAGTTGTGAGTTCTTTGAGAAGCCCAAACATTTCAGTCATCCTACCATTGATCTCCTCGCGTTGCTTGAAAATGGTGTTCTCAAATCTTTCCATCCTTTTGGTGTGCGCTGCCATGTAGTCCCGTACTTGTGGTTGAGGGCTTGGACCTGTACGTTTACAAAAAGCAAAAGTGCTTAGTGTTGGTGGTTCATTTTGATTTCATGGACGGGATTTCGGATAGACTGCATTGACATAAGCTTGGGGGTGTGTTGAGCTCGATGCGGGTATTGGTCGTGACCCTTTTAATAGGAAGTTGATCTGTTCTTCGAGCTCGAGAAGTCTTCGGTCAGGTGTTTTCGGGACGCCTTGTGGTGTAGAAATGGATTTGGCCGGTTTGACGAATTCTTTTGTTTCATACCAACCTTCATAGTCGTAGAGGGCAAGGTTCTCAATAATTTCCCAAGATTTGTCGGCATTCCTTCCCGCACAATCGGTACGCGAGATGCTTATTCAACGAAGGCTTGTCGGGTTCTCCATGGCAAACGCCAGTGTTGTGGGGGACCCACTGCAAGATATCCACATGGGGTAGTGAATTTGTTTACTTGGGTAGGTTGTGTCGGAGCAAGATGAGCTTCCATCAAGCGTTGGACTTGATTCGAGCTCGATAAGACGCGGTCGGATGTACTCAACATCTTGAGGCAATGTGAATGCCTGAACAGGCTTAACAAAAATCTTTGGGTCGTTCCAACTTTGTTGTTCCTAGAGGGCGAGGTCCTCTAATATTGCCCAGGATTCTTCGGGGTTGAGGTCACGAAGCTTACCACCGGCCGATTGGTCAATGGTTCCTCTTGTGATGGGATTAACATGGTCATAAAAAATTTGTACTTGGAGCCAAAGATCGATGCCATAACGAGGGACTTTTTGGAGTAAGTCCTTGAAACGAGTCCATGATTCAGATAAAGATTCTCCATGATGTTGTTAGAACATCAGGATATCGTTGCGAAGTTTTGCGGTCATTCCTGATGAAAAGAATTGAGCAAGAAATCGGGTAGTAAGATCCTCCCATGTGGAGATGGATCATGTTGGAAGGCGTTCAAGCCAATTGCTAGCTTGATCGCGTAGGGAAAATTGAAATAAACGCAGGTGCGTTCTTTCCCTATTTTTACCGTCAAGGTCAAGTGAGTCCACAAGTTTAAGGAAGTCCATGAGGTGTTAATTTGGATCCTCAGACCGAAGTTCATGGAATGAGCATCCGTTTTGCACCAACCGGATGGTGTTAGATCAAAGAGGTACCACGTTGTTCCCTACAGGGAGCTCGATGGTATTCCTATAGCCCTTGTGGCTTAGTTTGGAATAGTCTCCTAAGGTACGGATAGGATTCTCGTCTCCCATGGTGGTTGACAAGAATGGGTTACAAAACAATTAACACGAAGAAAATATAGACTACAAGAAAGCTAATATGCGGGAATTAAATCTTACTTGAAAGGATTCAAGCAAGTAGAACTAAGCAAAACTATTATCAAAACCTAACTATTCCCAGGCAACGGCGCCAAAAACTTAATGTGCGGTTAACGTAGGACTTCTACACGAGAAGTTTTACAACTCCCTAGGCAGTGCACCTAATCGTTGTAGTAAGTAAAGGCAAAGAAACTCAGAGCTATCAATACCGAATTAGGGAAATTGGTTGGGAAAAGCTTGATCACGGTCTACCAACAGAATTCTAAAGGTTGAAGGAAGATTATTTTGCATTTTTGTATTTATGGAAAGCATGTAAATCATATAATTGAGAGGTGGGTTGGTTTTAGCTAATTAAACTAATAATAATCTAAACTAAGACTGAATAACACATAAGAAAAAAGAATTGTTCTATTTATCATGAATTACTCCCTAGATTGCATCCCTATGTGTTGCCATTATTGTGCACCTAGTGATGAATATAGTAACTATATCCTAAAGCATAACGAATTTACATGAACCCAACCGTCTACTTATGTATGTGCCGCTAAGCAACGCACATGCTAGGTATATGAAGACTATTACACGGCCCCTAGGAGTTTACTAAGTGCATGTAACAGTACATAAAATGGATCAACCAAATTAGTGCAAGTAGTATGAAGACCTATACCGTGATGGTAAACCTTCTACATAATTCACTTTCCCTAGACATATCAACAACGATTATAGACAGAAAGCTGGTTTTCTAAGACCTAACATGCACATCCATCACAAGAAGCAACATACACTAATATCCTTATAATACTAGGTTTTATGCAACATAAATAAACACACTATAATAGGGATTAGCCAAGCATGTTAAAGATAAAGCAAGTAGCAATAGATGCAAACAAACACAAAGGCACATTGAAATGAATTAAGTAAACCTTACTTGATTAAAACATGAATTGGAAGAAGTACAATAGGGTTTTTTTAGTCCCTAAAATCCTCTCCTATAGCTGCTAAATGAACTAGGGTTCGTACCCTATTTTTATTTAAAGTTTACACACTACAAGTATAAGAAACCCTAAATTCTGGTTTGTATATATAAGAAAATCGATGTGACGGCGTCGCGTTTTAGTCATGACGCCGTCGTAAAATGAATCTTCTAGATCTGCGTTTGAGTCGGTGCGGGCTGACGCCGTCTTGAAATGTGTGACAACAACCGTCAACTTATATTTTGATGATGGCGTCTATATAGCAAATGACGCCGTCTCCTTCCAGGCTCTATGAGTTACAAATCTTTAAGAGTCATGGGTTTGGTCCGAAGTCCTTATTTATCCCGTTTCTTCTCCAAATGAGCCCAAGTCACGTGTAATTCATCCAAATGTCTTCCAAATGAGAAATACATGAAAAGGAACGATTAAGTACCTATTTTGGGCATAAACACATGATTTTGGGGGTTAAACGACCCTGAAAAAGTGTATAAAATGACACCTCATCAAAACTACTTTCCAAGCACAGACAAGGAAAACACAAACAACGATATCACAGACAAGGATACCACTGATGAGGATTGCATTCATGAATGTAACTATGCAATGTCCAAAGGTAAATATGTACCAGTTTCAAAGAAACACAATCCAAAAGTCAAAATCCCTGTACCAGTCACTGGATGTGTGCATGGACTAGCAAATGTTACTACTATGGATGAAATTGTGAACAAAATGGGAGTGAGGAAATCTAAAATTTGTGCAGATAAGGCAAAGGGGAAAAGAAAGGTGTCATATGGAAGCTGATCATGTTCTTGTTAAAGATCAAAGTATTTTGGGTAGTCTAACATGTATTAGATGTTAGCTTTGTTTGTGTTTTGTTTAGGATATCTAACTTTATGTGTACTTTTGTAATGGTGATTATGTACTCTTTGAAACTATATGAAATTTAATGTATTTTTTGGAATTATGGTTTATGTGTTATTGCAGTTTGTGGTGATTATGGTGATTATGCTTTAAAACCTTGGGTAATGTTTAGGATATCTAGCTTTGCATTTGCAGCAAGCATTTGCAGCTTGCATTTGTAGCTTTGGTTTGCAGCTTGTATTTGCAGCTTGCATTTACAGCTTGCATTTGCTGATAAGAACAAACTGCCATCATTTGACAAGATAGCATAATAGAAAACCTTGATAAATCTCATAACTAAACACCCCTTAAGACTGCAGGGGATTAACTTTATCTAAATTAAACTACAACAAACTACCATCTAATACCTTAATCTTACATCCCAAGCTATTGCAGTGTTGATCATTAAGCATTTAATCATTTAAATTTAAACCTTAACCATTACATTAACAGAGATCATACATTAGTGAGAAAGGTCATACATTACTGAAAAAGGCTAACATTACTGAAAAAGATCATAGTTAGCAATTATAAACATCAAACATTAATAAAGATCCTAACATTACACCTAAACCATAACATTACAAAGATAAGACCTAAACCATTAAATTATTTACCTACTAGCATACCAAATCCAACACAAACGACATAGTTGACCCGATTATTTAAATGGGTCAGGTTTGGGTTGGGGTTTTCTGACCCGCCAACCTGCCAACCCGAACCCGACCCAAATTGCCACCCCTAGCAAGAACATTAATAACTTGTTCATAATCCATATGCTTCTTCGATTGTTTTTGCTTTTGAAACATCTCATACAACAACTCTTTGTAGTATTCACTTGGAAGATCATCATCTAAAAAATCATAAACATTGCATTTTGCACATGTTACAAATCGTTTACTCAGATTCTTCCTCGCTTTTGTAGTTTGTACTGTTAACTGACGATTACATTTGCAAAAGTATTCAACTCTACCACTGATTACACGGGATTCAGATGAAGTGCAAGATGGCATGATTAGGGTTTTTTTGATTTTGACCGTTATACAAATTTAGGAGAAAGAGTTAATGTGTTATGAGTGAGGGTGGAGGGAAATAAAGGGGTAAATGGGTGATTTTGTAAAAAAAAGTTAAAGGGTTAAAGGATCACATTGGTAATGGTTGTTTTGGTATTAATATATGCCACGTCATAATTTTTGCTAATCATGCCTACAATAGGAAGATTAGTATTTTTCGTGCACACAAAAGAATAATTAAAAAATGAATGCCTACAAAAGAAAAACCGAGGTAACTTCGATGCATTTTCAGACCATTTGCCCTAGATTATATTCATACTTTTGTTGTATTGTGATGGAGTTTGAAAGTTTTTTATGAGAAATTTAAGAAAAATTCAAAGTTGAAAATACAAATTATGAGAGGGCAAAACTCAAATAATTTTTTGAGTAAACTGCAAAAATCATCCCTGTGGTTTGTAGTTTGTGGCACTAATCATCCCTAGCCGATACTATTGGCACTAATCATCCCTGAGTGGCCAAACATTCGGCAAAAATCATCCTTATTGGGGATGATTTTTGCAAAAAGTTTAACAAAAAGTTTTGCAAAAATCATCCCTCTAGGGATGATTTTTGCCGAACGTTTCACCACTCAGGGATGATTAGTGCCAATAGTATCGGCTAGGGATGATTAGTGCCACAAACTACAAACCACAGGGATGATTTTTGCAGTTTACTCTTAAGTATATATAGTATAATGATTGAGAAAATATAGCAATGCCCATGCGACATGTATACAATCTCACTAAAATGGTTAAAATAGAAAGTGATTGTTATGAATATTTATTAGTAATGACTCACTAAAATGGTTAAAATAGAAAGTGATGTTATGAATATTTATTAGTAATGACTAGCAGAGTATTCGTGCAATACGACAGTGAGTACTTTATAATCAAATTTTTAGCGAGCGATATTTCTTAATTACATATTTTTTTATTAAAAACTTTACGATAATAATAGCAATATTTACAAAACGCCAAATTAAAAAATTCACTTATTAAATTTTAGACTTCAATGGTATAAATATTAATTATTTTTGAACATGTTTTTAATAAATTTACAGTGAAATGATGATCATAATGACAATATTCAATTCAAATTTTGTAACCGACGTACTGTATTAGCTTGTACAATGTGCATATAAATATGTATTACTTAAATATGTATTACTTAAATATGTATTACTTAGATATTTAATAGGAGAGAGATATCAATATCTTTTATATGTAGTATAGATTGTACACATTTATACCCCTAACTAGTAACCTACATCTTGATGCTTGGTTTGTAACCTCCATTAACCTTCATCATTATGACTAGTCTTGTAACTCCTTATATTGTACTTAATACCAATGATTTTGAAGTCTTGTAAATAGAGGCACCTAATGTAATGTGATACATATCAATAGTAAGTTTTATCTTCTTCTTTCATACTCTTGCTTATTGTTCTTATTGTGCTACTAGGCCCGTTGTTTTACAACACGTTATCAGCACGCTCTAAATATGATTTTGGGTCTCAAAGTTGTTGATTTGTTAGTGACAAATGGGACGATATACAATAGCAGCGATGACTCATCTCTTGATTTTGCTGATTCCTTTGTCCAGGTATGCTTGAATGTTCATATATTTGATCCTAATGAGAATATTTAAAATTGCATATTGTCTTTTTTTAAGTTTCAGTTTGATCTATTATACTTATATGTTACGTCTATCTATAGCATATCAATGTTATGTTTATATTTATGTCTGAAATATTATTGGTTTGATGAAATAAAGTATTCATATCAATATAATCATTGTTAAGTTTCAAATGAACATGAGTCACTTGCATAAAAAGAAATCTTGTCAATTGACATAAGTTGAAAAATAAATAAATCTTGTCAAACGTTTTGTTTTAACCTTATGTCAAGAATCTTGATGCTAGACTAATGGATTATAAACATAGAATAAACTTGACTATTGGTTTTAGTGTATTCGATTGTTGATTAACGTATAATAGACATATTTTGGTTTGATATATTATAACAAAATTGGATTTTGATTCATATCATATTTTACACTAAGTGTAACGGTTGTGATTAATAAGTTTTGATGTTTTGATATTGTTCATTCAATATTCATTAAGCATCAACTATACATCATGTGTATGTTATATGTCATGATTAGAATCATCATTTATATATTCATTTAAGTTAAAGTTTTTTTTTACTTGGTCACTAATTTTATATGAAAAGTTACAAATTTAATAAATGTTAGTCAAAGAAACTTTTATGCGTCTATGTAATTTATCATCATTTAAGTCTCAAAATATCATTGTATAAATGTTGTTTTATGAGAGTTATATATCAATGATATGAGTTGTGCCATGATTTGAACTTTTATGAACAATACGATATAATTTTTTTTGTAAAGGTTATCCACATGGATGTTGAACAACATACTTATAAATGTGTGTTTAAATCACTGAACATTGATAATTGTTACTTTATCGAGTTTGTTATGATTTCACAAGCGTTACATATATAGATGTTAAGTGCACATACTATATAGTCCTACCGTCGGGTATGCGACATATTTAAAGTTGTCTAGTATTTATCTAATAATTAACGTACTGTAATATAAAACGTACATACACAACTTTGACATATTCTCGTAGGATACTATAAACATGCATAGTTTACGATACAGAATTCACTTCTACGAAAATAGTAAACCAATGACATGACTAGAAATTATGATCTATTATGTTGCTTGTACGATATAGATCTTAAGTGATATGATGTAAAGAAGTAGATTTATTAAGAAATAAGAAAAATCTTAGATGTGTTCATACAGTTTGAGTAATGTGAACTATGTGTTTAGAAACATATTAAATCGATATTTTCTTGTGACTAGTAAAAATGAGCTTATAGTGAAAAATGAGACCTCTCTAGTGGTTAAGTGACATGCGATGATTATTGTCGTCATTGATCGACTTAATGAACATAATTTGATTGATATATATGAACCGACATTAAAGAGTAGATGTGTATATAAACGATTTCATGTAAAATATAATTGTTATTTGAAAACTATATAGTTTATAGATGTCAAAATCGGTGAACATAGCTACAATATCAATGATCATTTCATTAAATGCCTTACACATGTGAAAATACTCACTAACATATAATTAACAAAGTAAATAATGCATCTAGCAAATAAAGTTGTTTATTTGTGATAATTTCACCAAAATGTTTTGGTGCCCTATATGAAACATAAATGATATCACCTATTGTTGCAAGATGTTAAATTGACGAATAAACTTAGCTATATAGTTACTTAGTAAAATTAGTAAAATTGATGAATAAACTCAGCTACGTGGTTACGTAGTAATTCGTTTATGTGAAGATAAGGTTAATGACGAAGATATTTTTGATTGTAAATTGATGCGTATTGTTGATAGAAGAAATAATATTAAATTGGTCTAATTAAATAAACGAAAAACTAAGATGTCTTGAATTTAATTATGTCATTGAGTTTGTGATATATGTGACCATCATTATGTGGTTCTATTTGCTTACAAGACCATTTATTAAATGGTTATTGATATATGTATGTTTCGGAAATATATACCTTCACAAGTACAAAAGATGTGTTTCTTGTCTGATAATGGTATAGGCTAATGTGCATATTATACTAAACTATGTTGAAACTATAAAAAGTGCTTTATATTGAACAATGTGAAAGCCATAAAAGTGCTTATATAAATTTGATTGGAGAAACAAAAGTATAAATGTGATGATGTATTAGTTTCAAAATATTATTCGATTTTAACACAAAGTCAAATGCAATTGAAGCACATGTGATCATAAACTAGTTGTTTATGTGTCAAGATTTCACATTAAGTAAAGTGCGATTGAAGTACAAAAGTGGTCATAAACAATAAGTTTATGTTGCAAGGTTATTGTATTTGTAACATTTCTCATTTTCATGTCAATTGTACGACAATTATTATTAGTCACTATTTATTTTAGTCCGATACGCGTTTACTTTTAATTTTTGCTTTTGAGCTAAGAATCGCATAGACTAGAAATAACCATTTAATGTAAACAGTCATCAAATAAATTAAGGTTTACATTAATCAAGTAAGAAATAATTACTAGGAAGATAATTATGTACGTTGCGTATTTATTTTTATTGGTCACGTAAAAGGGTTACGTTTCGCGATAAAATACATTTGGACGCACCCCGGAAATACCTAGAATTACCTAGACTCGAAACAATACCTAATATTAATGCCTAAACACAAAACTTGACCAAATCTTGTGTTAATAACACAAAATAGCCGAATGTGGGTACAAAAAGCCCACATAAATCTTCCTTGGTGTACTAGCTAAATCAAATCTTCTAAATAAATCCTAAAGTACTAGTACATCCTCAAACTAATTAAGGATAGTACTTAATGTCTCCTACTAGCCAAATGTACATTGGTTAATAACCAATTGTCCCTTTTGAGTCCTCTAGGCCACGGTTAACAAGGAAGAAACACACAAAATCCTTAAGATTTCCTAATCTAACTAAATCTTGTACAACACTTGGCTAATTAAAGCTTGTACTTAGGTGGTTTAGCAAGAAACAATAGGTGACTAACTAGAAACCACTAAACCACAAGGTTAGGACACGGTTTGGCCTTGGTTATGTAACTAGGAGAGTAACTAGCTTCTTTGCCTATAAATACACACTCATACTCACCAATTGATACTCTTGAAAACTCACACACTCCTTAAACTCTCTCAAACAACTAAACATATATTGCTTCCTTTGTTCGGGTCATCAAACGCAAACAAACACCTTCCACTTCATTCATTCGAACCCACAAACCTAGCAAAGGTTTGTATAACGGGTGCATAAGGGTTACACGAGCTAAGGGTTAGCATTCTACGCATTCATTACTCCAACCAAGAACTCAAGGACCCTTGTAAGTCTCTCACGATACTTTACATTTCATAGTTTAATTATCGCTTGATTTCTAGACTTGTGTCGCGACCCATATAGGGTTCGCGTACCTATATATGTACATGTTATACTTGCGTGGTGCAAAGACCTATTTAAAACGCATGTACAAAGAGGGATTATGTCATCCAGGGGCTTAAGTGCCTTATTTATATGAAAACTCGACTTCGACGTAAACAATATACATTATACACAAAATGGTAAGAAAACTATACGTAAACTTTCTTGTAAACACGACATGAAGACTAAGGAATGTGTAGGCAACCTTATCTAGCGTATAGCGAACACGACCCTATGCATGCAAAATAAACTCACATTTGGTATACTGACTCGTTAACGGTATCTTAAGAGGTACTAGATCATATAACGGGCCACTAATGGCTTCGTTTAACCCACGCAGTCCACACTCGGGCCCAACAGGCCCAACAGTAGGGCCCACGGAGTGGTAGTAAGCTCTACGAACTTATTAAGGCAACCTACGAGCTCATTGAAACTTATATAGGCCCTTATACCCTTTAAAAACCAAACGAACATTAATGGACCTTGGTACTAATTTTCAGTAAATGGTTGTTGGGCCAACGAGCCCAATAAGCTCAAAATAAGCTCATCCGAGCTTATCAATGGGCCAAACAGCTTAAGCAAACTTAAATAAGCACAACGAATGCAATTGTACTACCAGGAGTAACTAATATGCTACCAGTAGGAATGACTATATCTACCAGTAGTAACCATTATGGTACTACCAGTACTAATGACAACATTGTACTACCAGGAGTAACTAATATGCTACCAGTAGGAATGACTATATCTACCAGTAGTAACTATAAAGACCTAAATTTCATTTTTGTAAACTTAAAGGACTAATTATGTAATTATCAAAACTAAAGGGTTTACAGTGTAAATGTTTATATTTTATAAACCTAGGGACTAAAGTGATAACAGTATATATAAACTAGCAAATTTATTGTAGTTTATACATTGAGTCTTTAGCCTAAACTTGTAGACTAAGATTGGCCGTATTTACTTAGGTATATGACGGTGTGATTCATACTTGGATATCTATTATCAATTTCCAGAGGACTATTCACTCAGGTGAGTTCATAGCCCCATGTTTTACAATTATTTAAATGATTTACATCCTTGGGGTGAGAACATGCTTTGTTTTACAAATTGGACGCAAGTGTACATTTTATACAACGATTACATGTTTGCCTAAGTAGCGATAACCCATTGAGCCCGTTATCATGAACTGTTAGTTGCATAGTTGTAGTTGGGAACTGCATTGTGTGAGCGCGAATGTTATTGATAGATCTATTCGGGATTGACAATCCCCGTTCGGGTGACTAGCTATCACCGGGAACGAACGTTATAGCATGTCGAAGTTGGGATGTTTCGGGTTAGGACATCATTCAGGGGCAATTACTGGCAATTTATTTGCATTCATACATGTCAAGCTTCGGTGTCATGAGCTTAGGAAAACGTAATCACTTTTTATGATGTTTGCATGTGTTGCTAACTCATACACTTGGAAATCTTGCGGTCCTACTATTGATTTACATAAACCTATGAATTCACCAACATTATGTTGACGTTTTAAGCATGTTTTTCAGGTCAATAAGGCACGAGGTGCGATGATACATTGGAAGTCAATAATTGAAGAGTCAACACTTAAGATTTGGGGTCTTATTACATTTTGGGAAAATTGCTATAAACCGAAATCTTTATTTATATTGTTAAACAATTCGAAGCCATGGGCTTATGTAACAAACAAGTATTTTGTTAATCCAATGTATCTTTATTTTTCAAACGACACGTTTAGTAGTCGTTCTCAGAATCTTGTGCTATTGATCCATAAATGTAACGCCCTCGGATATCCAACATTCCTCTGCGTGCTCAGATTTGAGGGTGTTACATGCAACATCTAGTATACCCAACTAATACAACAAGTAATGTATGAATGAATGTCCCATAAAACCCCCTTTTTATGATGCAATGTTTGAAAACGGTTATAGTCCGAGTAAAACATTTGACCTAGTTCTCTATAACCTTGGCTCTGATACCAATCTACTCACCCGAACGGGGATATCAATCCCAAATAGATCTATTTATAACATTCACGCTCACACAAAGTAATTGACAGTTCATGATAATGGGCTCAGAGGGTTATCGCTACTTAGGCAAACACGTAATCATGTAAAATGTGTACTTGCGTCCAATCGTAAAACAATGCATATTTCTCACCCCAAAAGTTATAAATTATTGATATAGTAAAACATGGGGCTATGAACTCACCTCGGTAAAGGAAGTGAATGAAATAAATCAAGTGAATGAATCGCAAGAACCGAAAATCGTTGTGCACACCTAATTAAATATATGGTCGTAATAAGTACCTATGTACTTTAAATAAATAATACCACATATAATTTCTATATAGGTGTACATCACCACCTAAAAGTGTTTATTTAATTTATAAAATTAAACACTTTAATTTGTACTTGTAAAATAAGTATTCATGTATTCGTGTTCGTAAAAATGGTATACTTGTCCAACAATTTGTTATTTACCAAAAATACTTGATGTCTTATTTATATAACTCCATTATATAAATGCTTTAATTATTTGAGAAAATAATATTTAAAAACGTTATAAATATCACTTTAGTAAAAACGTCATTTCTCTCTCGTTTTAAATATGTTATTTATATATGTGGCTTCGTTTTTGAATGATCTAGTCAAATATCAGATTTTCAATATTATAATCACTGATGAACAGTAACTTTAATAATATTTTATAAATTATATAAAACTACTTTTATATAATTAATCGTTATAACTTAAAAGACGTCGTAACTTATTCGTTTTAATCCAGTTTTCATCGTACTTTACATGTATGGATTCGTATTTAAAAAATCTAATCAAATATTACATTTATTATATTCATATTTACTATTATGAACAGTAACAGTAAGTGTAGATTTATAAAAATACTTTTTATAAATTTTAATTGTTGATATCGTATATTTATTGTATCTTATTAATTTTAATTCGGTTTCTAGTGATTCTTATGTCCATGGCTTCATAATTAAATTTTATATCATCTAACATGGTCCATGTCCACTGTATATTTCTGTAAAAAAATATTTTTTATAAAATTACTTTTATAAAGTCACTTTTGTTTATTTTATTACATAAACATGAAAAAGTCATAACTAGTTCATTATCTATTGGTTTTTCAAGTTTCTTACCTTTTTAGAATCCTTACAATATCTACTTTTATAGAAAATATAAAAGAAATATCTCAGATTTGAAATCACATAGTTTTTATAAACTTAGTTTTATAAAAACACTTTTATACGCATAATCTCGTAAAAATCATAACTCCTTCGTTATTTATCAGATTTTCAAGTTTCTTATATGCTTATGATCCTTATGAGATGTATTATTTTTATAAAATACAAAATAAAGTATTAATTAGTTTGAATGAACAGTAGGAATTAAAAGGTTAATTAACTTATTTTATACACTTTTAAACTTTACAAAATTATCACAAGTCTTCTAATTTATAAATTAACAACCATGGTATATAATTTAAGTCCTCTACATTGTGTCCATTATAATAGGTCCATATTATCCAAGAAAATTGTCCAACATATTTATTTACTTATCTAAACTTTATAATTAAATAGATAATCAATACTTGACAAATAATTATATAAACTATCCATTGCTTGTAAATCCTTGTTTTAAACATATTAACATATTTAAAACATCATCTTAACCATACATAAAATAAATTTGTGTATGTATACATATGATTTTATCTTATAAACTTTAATAAGAAAACCTAGGTGATGATTTAACTATACACAATTATATAAAACATGAAATTAAAGTATTGAAAAGATTAGGTTCTTAGAAGACCTTAATGAAGATAGGTGATGATAGTACACAAGCAAAACCCAAGTGTACAACCCTAAACACTTCCACAAAACCCTAATTTTTACCAAGAAACCCTAATTTCCTTTTCACTTGCAAAACCCTTCTAATTTCCAGACCAAGCTTCCAAGGCACCTTGTATATGATCAACAATAACCCTTAAACACTTGTACTAGCTTAGAAATCAAAACTATGGATTGTATATGGGTTATGAGAGTGAGCCGTGGGCTATAGTGCTCAAAAGAGGGTTTTTGTGCTTTGTTTTTCTTTGAAATGATAAGTGTGTGCATACTAGTTGCTTTATGGGTCCTATTTATAGCATAAACTAGAAGTAAAACCACTTAAGCAATTCTATCAAATGGTTTTGGTGTGGTGTTCCTTGTATCCAGTTCATAAGGCTCATAGGGTAAGGTTTTTATGGTTTTTATATTAGTTTAGGGTTTCTTTGTGTAAGAAGTTGTAAGAAAAAGTATGGGATAATGTATGGCATGTTCTTCTTTATGTAAGAATGATAAGATGTAAGCTTGAGCATGCTTCTTTGCCCCACAATTTCAGCCAAAACTACAAGGTGTAGGAGACAAGATTTGGTTGTTAACTTTAAGGTTTAGATCCATTGGATAACAAATATGATAGTTTATTAGTGTTAGTGGAGGTTTAAGGATTTAATTTCAAGTGTATGTATTACATATGTGCAAAATTCATTTAGGGGCTGAATAGGATAAAGTTTTATGATATTTTTAGTATTGTGGGTATTAATGGGTATTTGTTGACGTGTAGGTGGGTTTATGGTTTGTCATGCATGCAAAAGTGTTGTTTTATTACGTTACGTAAACGTTTTACGTAACCAATAAAAATAAAAAGCGTAAAGTTATAAATTATCATCCTAATAACTTTATAACACTTACTTGAAGTAGACATTTAATTGATTGATGCCTGTTTACGTTAAATGATCATTTTTAGTTTACGCGATTTAGCTTAACGATAAAAATTAAAAGTAAACGCGTAAAAGCCTAAAAATAAATAATAGAACAATTGAAGTCGTAAATGACCTGAAAATGTGAAATGTTACAATAAACTAAGTCAATACACTAACCATAATGTCATGACCCACGTGTTTGAGCGTTGGGAACTATACGGTGACAAACATAAAAGCAACCGACATGTAATATTGTTGGCATTACTGGTTTGCAAAGCTCGAGCTTATGAAACCAATCAGTAGATTATTATCAACTATTTCTACTTCTAGTATTCTTTTTCTATGCTAAAATTATACTATAATTGTGAAATTGTATGAGTATCAATTAGCCTTTATTTTCTAGATAGTAGTTTGTTTGACTAAAACGTCAATGTAATATCATTCATATATTGGTAAATTATGTGTTTAATGCATCACTAAAATTATATTACAAAAAAATAATAAAATAATTTACCTGAAATTCTCGCTGAGAATGAAGTTGATGAAATTGCTTTTAGAATTTCAAAAAATAGTAAGATTTGCTGCATCTGTGAGCATCGTTGAGAATCGCTAACCCTATAACCTGTTTCAGGAGGAAAACGATATAAGCATAATGAATATGAAACAAAGACTAAAAGGTGGTTATTCTGACCATTTTCTTGTGATTGATCGAATGGGTGAAATAATGAAATTCAACTAAAATTGAAAATGGTCAAATGAGTTCAAACAGATTCTTGACGACATTATACTTTCTAACAGTTACTATGAGCTTCATGCTTCCTATAGTACTGCAACTCTATTTTGCGAATCCAACAAAAATCCTTTTTGACAACCAAACATTCCCCTTTGATAAGCAACCAATCAACAATATATTGGCAGCAAAATCAACAACCAAACACCCCATTTTGACAGCAAAACAACCAATCCAACAACCCATATTTTAACTGAAAAAACAACAACCAAACACATCCCGTTTTGACAGTAAAAAAAGCAACAAAAAACCCGTTTCTGACCGAAAAACAGCATACAAAAAAGCCCCAAAACTGCACCCGCTTTGACAGAAAAAAATACAACCAAACACCCTATTTTAACTGGAAAAAACAGCAACTAAACACCCTCGTTTTGACTGGAAGGGCAGCAACCAAACATCATGTTTCGAATGGAAAACAACAACAAATCATATACCCTTATGGCCCCATATTCTCTCTATATCATTATTCAACTTCATGTATCCAAATTATGTTGTCTAAAATCAGTAGTTGACTCTATTGGCAACATTAATTTCGTTTGACAAATTTTCTCAACAATGTACATTTCAAAATGTGTTTGGAATTGCTAATTTTTTTCTCCTTTTTCCGCTTATCTGCTTCTTTTAAGGAGAAGCATTAGTTTTGTGTTACTCAAATAACTTCTACTTATATGCATCTTTTCGGGTGAAATAAGCAAGCAATCAAAAAGTTGGTTAATTTTTAAGTGCTTATTTAGCTAAAGCCTGAAATTAAAATTACTACTTGTTTACAAAATTATTTAACTCAAAACATTTTGTAAACGAATCATTAAGAAATTTCAACAAATACCAATTCATCCGCGTTTGCTTTCCTTTTTTTGACACATCCCGACACTATTTTCAAAAGTAGTTCCTTGGTAAGCAGAAGCATACCAGCAATCCCAAATACCCCACACCCTACCACTGAAAAAAAGGTCTGCTATAAAGCCTAGTTTTATATTATCGCTTACTTTTTTTAGAACTTAGCATAACCATTCGTTAGTCATCAAATATGAGGTGATATTAACCAACTTGGTAGAAATGTTCAGTCATTAAAATAGCCAAGAGGAAACACTTTAAATTTGTTAAAGGAGAAACTCACATGTTTAAATATTAAGGGAAGTTGCATTGGTACCTTTAATCAATGAATAATTCCATATGCAAGATGTTACTAGAATAACTTCTACTTATATGCATCTTTTCGGGTGAAATAAGCAAGCAATCAAAAAGTTGGTTAATTTTTAAGTGCTTATTTAGCTAAAGCCTGAAATTAAAATTACTACTTGTTTACAAAATTATTTAACTCAAAACATTTTGTAAACGAATCATTAAGAAATTTCAACAAATACCAATTCATCCGCGTTTGCTTTCCTTTTTTTGACACATCCAGACACTATTTTCAAAAGTAGTTCCTTGGTAAGCAGAAGCATACCAGCAATCCCAAATACCCCACACCCCACCACTGAAAAAAAAAAATGTTTTTCTCATCTTTTTAAGTAATTTAGGATTAAGTTAGCTTAAAAAGTATTTTTCTTAATTTTTATCAATTAAATTTCTATTTTTAGGATTTAATTTAGATTAATTAGTGTTTAATTCATATAAAATCCAAAAAGCCTTTAAAAAATATTTTTAATTTTCCTAAAATTTTCTTTAGCATTAATTTAGAATTGGGAATTTAGTTTATAATTTTAGGATTTAAATTGCATTTGTTTTCTTAAATGTCGCATTTTATTTTCTTTCATAATTAGTTTAATTTGTTATTTAGTCGTTTAATTGTGCCTTTAATTTTAGTAGTATAATTAAATCAAAAATAGCTCTTTTCTTATTCAAATCAGGATCTAAACTTAAACGAGGTTTCCATTGCACGAGTCATTGGGGAAACGACCCGGGTGATCATACTTACCCGGTTTAATATACGTATTCTATATATATATCTTTGTGAGTGGAATTGTCCAAGGGATACTTGGGGATTTCCTTAATTTCTCTATAAGTATATTATTTTATACGTGTGTAAACTGTCGAATCAGCAGGATCGATAAGATCATCGCTACTATTACTTAGATTCCCTATCGATGGCATACGATAATGACTGTTTGACAAAGAATTGTTCATATAACTACTTGAAAGAATTGTAAAAATGAGAACACTATTAATTCAAAAGGATAATCATTGGCGTTAAGGGGAATGATATCACATACATGAGTTGGCGGATACAATACATTTTTTTTCTTAACTCGTGGTCTTATATGATTTTGGTAAAGCTCATAAGCCCATTCTTTTCTAGCTTATGAGCTTATCAACTTGATCTTATGGAATCAAGCTCATTATAAAAAAAATAGGCTTATGAGCTTTTACAATTTCAAATAAGCCTATAAGTCAGTAAAAAAAACGCATACATTCACCCTTCAAAATAGCTTTTCCAAGGTGTTTGGATCACTTATCTAAAGTGCCTTAAAGTAACCATATTCTAGTAAGCAATAATCTATCCATATCATCAATTGAATTGGTTTATAATAATTTTCATTTTCTTTATCTCAAAATCAATAAACGTTTTTGTTGAAAACTAGAAGGGGGGTGAATAGTTTTAAAGTATTTTTCAAAATTTTGTTATGTTCTTATGTGAAGTTTGCACAATATTGATGTTTGATGAATAAGATATAAAGCAAGTAAAAGTAAGGGTTAGAAAGATTCAACCAAGACACAAGTATTTATAGTGGTTCGGCTACAAGGACACCTTTCTTGCCCTACTCCACTCCCCGAGTCACCTACTCGAGAGTTTATAAACACTAGTCACCACACTCATTTAACCGGCGGAGAAGCCTCACAACGTTGCTTACACCTTTTAACAGTACAAAGCTAAATACCAGATTCTTCACACGGTAGAATCAACCCAACAACACTACACTTGATTTACAAAGATGATGAATATATATACAACTACTAAATGATGTACAAGATTCAGCAATGTGAACTTGAAGATGCTATGGAGATGCGAAACAAGATTCTTGAAACTTGATCGTCTCAAAAGGGGTGTTTGGCAATTTCTTCTCTGAAGGAATTTACCTACAAAATGCTAAAATAAACTATGCAAGAGTAGAGAGAATGATCAGTAGATTAGAGAATTTAAGCTGGAAAGGATGATTAAAGCATGAGAAATGGTTTGGTATTTATAGCCAAAAAATCTACTGTAGGCCGGTTCTGCTGGTTCTGTTGCAAAACAGAACCGACCAGTATATAGCAACAGAACCAGCGCACAATAACTAAATCCGAATTTTGATTTGCAAAATCTTGAGAGATCATGTGTAATCTTGTAAGATTACACTAAGATATGCTGCAAATGATGATGTCATCCATGATGTAAATAATGGTTTGCATAATTTACTTGTAAATCAATGTAATGCTAAAAATAGAAAAGAAATGTTTATGTGTTAGTTTAAGTAGTTTACTTTCATGTAGATTTTACTTATTGTTATCAACAAAACATGAAAAGATCGTAAAATAAGATAAATGTTTTTATTGGTTTATTTGTATTAACAATCTCCCCCTTTTTGTTGATGACAAAACTAAAATCTAATGGAAGTAAATTAGTTAAAAGGAATTTGTTTTGAGTATATGGATTAAGTTTTAGAATTCATTTTACTTCCCTTTTGTTTTAATTCCCTTCTCCCCTTTTTTGTCGAAATAAAAAGATACAACGGTCACTGAGAGTTGTACAACAATAAGTTGGAATTGATATGAGTAAATGTGGAAAGCTCCCCCTTGATGGATGCTAAACATTATATGTATGCTGCAAAAGTATGTTAGATATAAAGAGATGTGCTCCCCCTTGCTTTAGGAGTACCTACAAAAGAAAAGTTAGAAGCCGAAAATCTAAAAATGGCTACTGTAGAACCGGCGTTTGCGGTTCTTATCCTTGAATGGAACTGACTTTGGATGCCGATAGAACCGGCAGTCCTGCCTTTTTTTATTTATTTATTAAGCACAAATATAGAATTTCATTTGAGCAAATTGATAACATATAATTCCCTGGGAGCACAATAAGACACGAATTGAAACATTGATTAAAGCCGAATTACAACATTCATAACAATGACAAGATATTCTTTAACGAAATATGATTTATTCGTATTTCTAAGATTCTAGTCTAGTAATTATGGGTAAGAACATTAAGGCAGTCTAGGATGTGATTGAGAACGAAAAGCATCTCATCTCGGAGATTTTTGACAACCACTTGGGTACGTTGGCAATGTTCACAAAACATTTCATGGGTTAGCAAAGGGAAAGGATTGTTTGGTCCTAATGGCGGAAGTGGCGAGAAGTTTAAAG
>BQNB010082850.1:0-12558 GCA_026074375.1 Tanacetum coccineum
ATCCAACTTCTTTAAGAACTTTAATTCTAATGGTGGTGATAATTTGTGTTATCAAGGTGGTTTGGATCAAAGGTTCTCAAGCCTTTATCACCGAAAACACCCCTTATAATGGTTCTAAACGAATGGGGGATTGTGTGTGAGAGTTATGTGAGATATGAGAGGAAATGGGGCTTTATATAGGCTATTTCAGGGGCTAAGTGCGGCGCACTTGAGGTGTAAATGTTGTCCCAATTAATGGCATTTAATTCTTCATAAAAACGTCCAGAAGTGTGTCGCACTTTTTTTATTATGCACCGCACTTGGGGCATTTACAGCAGATGGTATTTCCTCAAAGTTGTAGAAAATTGAATTCTCTTCGCGTGGCCGCTTGAACCAACTAAAACGGAGTTCGTATGACCGAGTTATGGCCAAAACAGTGAACAGGTGTCGGGTGATCATGAACTTTAGTTATTTCTTCATTTAAGCTTCAAATCTTCGTGTAATCTCCCGTATTCTTCCACGACACATATCATGAACCTATAATATCAAATATAGTTGATTAAGTATCAAAAGTTCACGAGAAATGATAAAATAAATGCAAATAACGCCGCCGAAAACGTGTATAATTTAGGCGTTATCAAATGGTCACACTAAGGACTCTATTAGCTGTTGCTATACACCATGATTGGATAATTGAACAACTGGATGTCAACAATGAATTTCTTTATGGGGGTCTCCATGAAGAAGTATATATGCAAGTACCTCAAGGCTATTCTCAAACACTTCCCCCCAACACAATCTGCAGATTGAAGAAATCACTCTATGGTCTTAAGCAAGCTAACAGACAGTGGTTTGAGAAACTTACAACCTTCCTCAAAACTCTTGGTTTCAAACAAAGTTATGTGGATACCTTTCTATTTACACTCCAAACTGCTACAACCTCACTCAGTATCCTTGTCTATGTGGATGACATTTTAATTGCAAGAAATGACAAATCACTGATTAACCACCTTAAGATAAGCCTCCACACAAAGTTTAGCATCAAAGACTTAGGGTCATTGCACTATTATTTAGGCATTGAATTCCTAAGGAACAAAGATAGTCTTGCTCTTACTCAAAGGAAATATGCCCTTGATCTAGTCACTTATGCTGGCTTGCTTGATACTAAACCATCAGCTACACCACTTGACCCAAACAAGAAACTCACTCCAGACAATGGTGCTCTTCTCTCAGATCCTTCTTTCTACAAAGCATTAGTTGGGAAACTACTCTATCTAACCATCACAAGACCAGACTTGGCCTTTGCAACCCAAGCACTAAGTCAATTCTTACAACAACCAAGAGCCACTCATATGAAAGCCCTCCTTAAGGTCATCAAATATGTCAAACTATCCATGGGTCAAGGCCTCATCTTTCCTGCTAGGAATAATCTTCACTTGATTGCCTATTGTGATAGTGATTGGGCAAGTTGCCCTTTTACAAGAAGATCAGTCACAGGTTATGGAGTTTTTCTAGGATCTTGTCTCATATCATGGCAATCAAAGAAACAAATAGCGGTCTCTAGGTCATCCACATAAGTAGTATATAGGGCCCTTGCAGATACTACTTGTAAAGTCACATGGATACAATGCTTACTTAAGGAATTTCAAGTCAATGTCCCTGCTCCTATTCTAATGATGTGTGATAATGCTTCTTCTATAGCCCTTGCATCCAATCCTGTCCATCATGCAAGATCTAAACACATTAAAATTGACTGCCATTTTGTAAGAGACAAGGTCAAAGCAGGATATATCCTTCCTCAATACATTTCTACAAAGAATCAACTAGCTGATATTCTCACAAAAGGCTTGAATAGACCACTCCATTACAATTGCTTAACCAAGTTAGGCATGTGTAACCCTTACATATTGCCAACTTGCGAGGGGGATGATAAGGCAGAAGTTATACAAGGATCCAAACACCCTGCTTCAGTCACAAACCATAGTCCCAAACACTCTGTTCAGTCACTACAGAGACAGGATGAAGATTATGATGAATAATAGCTTGTTTGTGTGTAGTGAAATGTAGTATCTTTAGCCATAGATCAGTTAGTTAGAGTTGGTTAGTTTGTTTACTTTTTCCCGCCATAATGTAGTATTTAAATACTTGTAACCCTCACTTTGTAATTCATTCAATTCAATACAATTTCACATACATTAAGGTGTTCTCTCAGTTTATGTCAAGGACCTTAGGCGAAATTAGATACTAAGGTCTTTCGAAAAGAAATGTTATATATAAAGGTTCACTGTTTATAAGATATAATGCAAATTAGTTATCTAAATATTCGACATATTACTGATTTAAGATACTTTCTCATATATATACTTTTTTCTTTGAGAAAATTATCTGTACACATGCATATAATTATTAACGGGACAAATTTTAATGCCTTTTTTAAGGCCATGTGCGGTCGCCCACCCTGCACACTCTCAAAACGGCTATATACTCTTTAATCACAAAATAGTTAGGTTACCCAACGATTTTATAAAAGAAATATATACTCCGCCGTAGGCTACCACTCATTTTATTAAACGTACTCAAGTAAACTAAAAAAACGTTATGTGGTTTTCTGAAAAAGCAATGCTAGATCCACTCCCAACTCACATAAAAACTTCCACATGCACATGTGGCATGTAATTTGGACCAATCATATTCTATTAAATTTTCTCTTTCCTTTTCCCACTACCTATATTTGTTTGACAAATATGGGTGTGGAATTTGTAAGTGTAAAATGGGTGTGGATCTAGCATTTCTCTTTCTGAAATTGCACTTCTAGCCACTTTTTTTTCAAGTATCGTCATCGTTTTCACTCGAAATTGCAATCATTGCCACTAAAATTTACTATTCATTAACACTTGTTACATTTTCTCATTAAGTCGACGCACGTGCAGCTCACTTGAGGGCTGTTTTGTCATTACACTGTTCATGATTTAAAATACGTAGTATTTGGGTTAATTGTTTATGTTCTCAAGATACTTGTAGGTTCAGCGACGTAATTTGAAACAACATAACGTTAGAGATATAATGTGTATGCCACATGTTATTTGTCAAACACATTATTACCTCATTCAAATCTCACTCACACACACTTAAGAACACTTATTACAGTTTCAAAAATATGACAAGATATCTTGAACTCGTTTTCGCTGCTAACTTAACATTATTGAATAACATCGTGCGAGTCCACTTCGAGAGGGAAATAGCCAAGATACGCACATGGTTACAGAGATGTCAAAAGTCTGTCAAGAGCTTACTGACAGAGTCATGGTCAGGGGGAGCTCATAATCGAGCTTCAAAGGTTGCACGAGTCTTTTGTTGCCGTGGAGAGTGCGACATTTCTTAACATGCTTCAAGATCAAGACATTAGAAAAGTGAAGGGCATGATGCGGATGATCAAGAAAACCCATAAAAGGGTCCTTAAAAACATTGATTTTAATGTGAGGCTCAGAGAAATGTAAGTGGGTTGTGGTTTGGTTGATGGGGAGGCATTGATTTTCTTTTGGGTTTAGGATAGATGGAGTGCCTCGTAATGGATGTATGTAGTTAGTTTTTTTGGGGGGCTTTTGTTGGTTTCTCATCGTGTCTAATGAAGTTTGTATGTTACCCCTTTCGGATCAATGAAAGTGTGGTTTTGTTTTGTGTGTTTAATATTTTCATAACCTCTAGATAAGACATTATGAGCATCTCGGATTTGATTTTGATAAAACTTCAAATTTGGGAAGAAACTGATGGATGGGTGCATTCTGTATTGAACACTGAGAAGATGCTTAGAATGACCCAAGCAACTTAATCGGTCAAATAAGCTTCTTCCAAAGCCACATTCAATACAAACCTGTCAAACATTTAGTCTATCAAGTTAGAGCTTAAAACTAACATTAAAACAATAGTCTGAAGATACACACACAAATAAGTTTAAACTTACGTTGCTATTAACCATTGCAGGTAACTGGCGCTCATATCCAACAAGAATAGCATGCTTCATTCCCGGAAGTTGAAGGGGAATGGTAGAATCTGCCTCTTTCAACTAAGCAGCTTCGTCTATGACCACTATTTTTAAAGGCTCCATATTGACAGCATGCAACTTGTAGGAACTGAAGTCGTGCATAATATAACCGAAGCTCTTTCAAAACAAGATTGTTTTATAGCATATTTGTTTGAATAACATGGAAGAGCGAGTCCTTCAAGCACATCAGTTTGTTTCATAAATCATAATCGGAAGTAAATTGAAACCTCAAAATTTCACAGCCATCACTAACATAATGTCTAGTGTTACAAAGAACATCAGAGTGTGGTCAATCATGATATATGCAGAAGAACACTATGATGGAAGTGACGGCTACGACTATCCACCATCAGCGTATAAGTTAGAAGGTGATGGTGATGATGATGATGGAGATTATGACTATGCTCCAGCAGCATCAGAGGCTGATGGTGATGATGACGATGGAGACTATGATTATGCTCCGGCAGCATAAAACAACTACTTAACCAATAACATGAAGTCTTCTAACACTGACGGGATCACTAGTTAGAATAAGAGGGAGATGAAACCCTATAATTGTAGGGAACTTTTAGTTAACTTTGAGGATGTAACTGATTAGTTAGATTGCTATACGGTCTTACTGTATAAGAAGTGCTTATGAGATGTAGGTGTCTAAACGAAGGTTTAAAAGCCCAATAGTGTAGTACATTTTCTCAAACAGTAAATGGTTGTAAAAGTAGTTTTTAATAGCCCATGCTTGGATACATCTACATCAATTTTCAAAGTATCCATCTACTCATCTAGCACAACACAGAAGTCTGCTTTGTTTTCGAAAGAGACAAAAGTATAAATTTATGGACACATCGAACAAGCATATTACTAAGAATTGTCTTACTTAAGGATAAACTAATACACACCACACTTAATATTATTAGTCATCGTTTTTTTTAAGACAAAGCGAACAAGAATATTAGATAAAGATGCAAATTGTGCGGGACAAAATAGTCTGATCCTAATGATATAGCTTAAGAATATTGACTTTCTAGTAAGGTCAAATATACTTCTTGAGATTGTAAAGTGATCATATATACTATCTTACTTCAAGGGATCAAGATTCGGTCTAGCAAAACCTAACCATTTGCCATTCCTTTACCCTTGATTTTTAGATAGCATCTCACATTTTAGCCACGGACATGTTCTCGAGTAGTGTGTCCAGGTGAACTAGTTGTACAATAGTGTGTACAGTGTACGTAGCGCTGAACTGTCACCTGAAAGTCCTATGTGGCTGGATCACCTGACACTGTAGTACATCATGCACCTACCCTTTGCTGACAACTCCACACTTCTACTCATGGATTGGCTTATGCTAAAAATGAGTGCAACATAAACACTTTTCACTGTTGTGGTCAAACAACTTTCAGGTTCAAAATTGTTTTGACAAATAGAAGGGCCGGTTTTGTGTTAGATGATACATAAGTGCTTTTAATGGATCGATTGATTTATGATACATAGTCAAACTGGGATTAAAAGTAATTTGTTGACCATAAAGGTCAAATGCAGTCTCGTCAGAAAGATCAATCATAAAGCAGGCAATCATAATCATATAAACAGGTAAAGGCAAACATGCTAGTATGTGTTCATATCAATAAACAAAATCCAATTGCTGACCACTTCTCATATAGAAATTGGAAGTTAAAGATATATAAAAGCACAGGTTTGAACATCCATACGATATTAGACAATATATAAATAAGAGGAACCTTTTGGAGAAGCTTGGGTTATACAGATATACAATCCATGAACCCAACACATACGAAAAATGTTGAATACAGAAGCATTCCTACAACCTAAGGAAAAACTGGTCATACAATACACTTGAATACGTTTACACCGTCATTTATGGCTATCCTTTACAAAAGACTTCCCAAGTGACTTCTAAAAAAATAAAAAAACGAACACAGTTTATTTGTGGAAAAGAGATGTCTACACTTGCAACAAAATATATATGAATAAAACATATTTACCTTTTTTCCCTTTGCTGCTCCACTTTCAGCATCTTATTTATATGACCACATATAGACCAGATAGAAATGCACATTCTTGATTCTTCGCCACTTGTACTAAAGGCTCCCTAATATTCTGTCACGTGTATGCAAGTGCCAGCGCTACCATATACATAAGACACACTCTAGCTTGACTTATGAAGACACACTTCTACTCGTGGCTTCACGTATGCTAAAACTATCCCACCATGCTTATCATGCCCATAAATATGGCTTCAATCTCATCAGATTTTTTCATAATTAAACGTAAAACAAAAGATTAAATTTCACAGCCATCACCAAGAAATGTCTTGTGTTACAAAGAACATCAGAGGGTGGTCATTCCTGATCTTTGAAGACTGACACTGTGATGGAAGTGACGACTACAACTATCAACTAACAGCGTATAGGCTAGAAGGTGATGGTGATGATGATGACGGAGATTATGACTATGCTCCAGCAGCATCAGAAGGAGATGGTGATGATGATGATGGAGATTATGATTATGCTCCGGCGGCATGAATTAGCTAGCGAATAGCATGAAGTCTTCTAACATTGACATGATTATTAGTGAGAATATGAGGGAGAAGACCCTAGTCAAGGGAACTTTTACTTAACTTTGAGAATATTTTGATTAGCTAGGTCGCTATATATATGGTCTTATCAGATCCAGGTGTCTATTGTCTGATCAAAGATTTAACGGCCCAATGATGTAGTAGGTTTTCCTTAAACAATATCTGGTTTTGATAGTAGTTTCTAATTGTTTAAAAAAAAGCTGTGAAGTGACACCAGAAATTAATGACAGAAAACAGTAGCTGATGCAAGCAGCCAAACACTACTGTATTAAGGTATGTTCTCGTGTGTAGTCATTTATATGTATATTTAGTGCTAAAATCAAGTTGTTTTGGATTTAAATTCATGTCAATATCGATGTTGCTAAGTCAAAATGCAACCTCATTCAATCAGAATAATGATAAATCTGTGACTTTAGTTAAATGAGTCAACCGAATACACACCATACTAGCATACATCTACATAAGAGAATCCAGCTTATAACACAAAACACATATCATCTTTGTTTTGGAAAGAGACGACGTCGACATAGTTGAAAGTTTTCTTTGACTTTTAAGAAAATAAAAGGTCAGGATATTAATAATATTCGTCTGATCTTAAGAACAAAACCAAAAGGATACAAGATTACTAAACATGTTGTGCCAAAAACTGTCTAGTGGATTGAGTTGTGCCAAAAAGGAGTCCAACGCCAAAGGATTAATATTTTACTTTTGCGGTTACACACATTTAGGATCGAGATTATTTTGACAAACCAAAGGGTATATTATACATAAGTGACAAAAATTGTTGGATTTATAATCTCTCAGTCTGGAATATAAAGTGATTTGTGGACCATAAAGGTCAAAGGCAGCCTCACTGAAAAGATAAAGTCATAAAACACAGAGCAAACAATCTTAATAATTAAAACAGGTAAAGATAGGTATGTTTCTTCAACTTTCTGGGAAGATGGATTAAATATTTACTAATTAATCTAAAGATATATTTCATAGCAGTTACCTTTTTTTACAATAATTTAATAAGATACAACTAGTTCGGATAAGTTCTAACAGCAAATCTTAAGAAACTTGACCTTTTGAGACCAAATATGCTTTCTATGTAAAGCGGTCTAGATTCTATCTAAGAAACTTTATTTCAACTACACACTTTGCAACTAGTGCAGTTGGCTAAACTAGTTGTACGGAGCATGCACCCTGCCGACATGTCACCCAAAAGTCCTATATGGATTGATGACCCGTCAGCTATAGCATGTCATGCACATTCTTTGCTAATACGTACACACGTTCAATTATAAGTTCACATGTGTCAAAGGGGAAACCATAACAAGGTTTGCTAGTTATTAATAATAAATATGACTAGATTATAAACTGAATCAACCATCTAGTTTGGTACAACCGCATAATACATATATATGCCTGCTAGTGTGAACAAAAATAGAGCACGACTAGAATGAATATAAATAGATATAAGATGATGCATACAATTGTATATTCAAGTTTACACAATAGTATCTCACCAAAATGATCATAGTTGAATCAATCCATCATCACGGCACGCTAATTAGCAGAACCGCCTATTGTTTTTCTGTCATTCTTCCATCCATACCTTGGTCACCAGTAAAGAACTTTGTCCATCATAGGAATTCTGTATCACATTTAGTCAAAAGAGAACCACATATAAGACGCATACATATACATACATACTATGTGAGTTTATACTAAAGAGGCGGCTTGAGTTACCTTGTTAGCTGTTAGCTCCGTAGAAAGGTCAAAGTAAGTTTGCTAATATCTCATTAAATAGGCTTATAATGGATTATGAATTTATTGAAACTATATTATCTACATTCACGTCAAATATCTCAGAAATAGATGACAGTTTCGCCAATGTGTTCAAACTATAATAAACATCTTTCATTGCAGGATGAGAAGCATCTCCAACAAGAAACTCGTGAATATCGCCATTAACCTCAATAGAACTACATCCTGGCTCCTTTCTAACTCCACTAACTCTCATTTTACTTCTTACCTTCTTAACATCCTCCCATCGCCCAACACTCGCATAGATATTAGCCAAAAGTGTATGAATACTCGAATCACCAACTTCAATTTGCATTAATCGGTCAGCTAAATGCTCACCCATATCAACATCACCATATAATCTACAAGCGCTAAGCAAAGCACCATAAACTGGAACTAAAATATCATCTTTCTCCTTCGGGATTCTGTTAACTATTTTTTCTGCTTCTTTCAATAGCCCAGCACGACCCAAAAGATCAATTAAGCACCCGTAATGTTCAATTTTAGGTTCAATTTGATACACTGATTTCATGGATTCAAAATGCTTCCACCCTTCCTCCACTAAACCCCCGTGACTACACGCATTTAAAACACCTATGAAGGTAATATCATCAGGTCTAAATCCTGATTCCTTCATCTCAGTGAATAACTCGAGTGCTTTACTGGTTTTTCCATTTACAGAAAGTGCACATATAATTGAAGTCCACGATGCAGTATCTTTGTCATGTAACCCGTAAAAGACCTCTAAAGACTTATCTATGCAACCGCATTTTGCATACATATCAATAAGAGCAGTACCACATACAGCATCGATTACTATTCTATGTTCATTCATATATTCATGGATCCAATTCCCTTGTTCTAACGCCCCAACTTGTGCACAACCTGTCAAAAGCGCAACAACCGTAAATTTATCAGGCTTGATTTTAAACTTCTGCATTTGTTGGAACAAACGCATCGCCTCATCTACGTGATTAAACTGAACGTATCCGTTTATCATAGCTGTCCACAGAACAATATCTTTAACCGGGCTTTCATCAAATAATCTTCTAGCTTCATCTAACATACCACAACTTACATAACCAGACACCATACTAGTCCAACATATCACATTTTTCTTCGGCATCCCGTTAAAAATCTCACGCGCCACATCTAAACATCCACATTTACAATACATATCCAACAACGCATTACTAATAATCATAGTAAAACCAATCTCATCCCTAACATAACCATGTATCTCTTTACCAAGTTCCAAATCCCTTAACGCAACACACGCGGAAAGAGTACTAACTACCGTAGCCTCATCCGCCCTTATCCCATCTCCCCTCATCCTAACATAAACCCCAACCGCATCCTCAAACCTCTTACACTTAACATACACCGATATCAAAACATTCCACGACACCAAATCTCGTTCACCCATTTCATGAAACATTTTACGCGCACACTCACTAAGCCCCAACTCACCATACATATCCATAACTGAGTTACAAACATAACAATCAAACACATCACCACATTTCAAAACAAACCCATGAACCTTCCCACCCATTTTTCCATCCCTTAACCCCCCAATCGCCTTAAAAACAAACGGATACGTATAATTATCCGGTTTTATCCCATCAAAAACGCGCATTTGCTCAAACAAAAAAATCCCTTTTTTAAAAACCTGTTTTTTAACATACCCTTTAATCATTACATTGTACACGAATAAGTTACGCGTTTCTATAGTGTTGAATAGTTTTTGTGCATAAGCTAAGTTTCCTAGTAGTGGGTCGGCCGAAAACACCATGATCTTTTTAATAGCATCTACATTATGAGCTAGGCCAAGAGCATATATTTGAGTTTGGATTTGTTTTAGTTGATTCATTGATTTGCATGTTTTTAAAAGATGTATACATGTTTTCTTTGTTGGCATCAAAAACTGATGTGATCTATGAATCAAAAAATGGCGGGAAAGAAACATGTTTAAAAAGGGTCAATGTCTCATAATCAGACTAAAAAAAACATGTACAATATTTACCAACATTTATGTTCCTGTATCAACAAGAATTCTTTGTGACATTTTATCAAACACTTGGCGGGCGTTATTTTTAAAAAGAAGTTCGTTTAATAGTGATAGAATAAAACTTTTCGAAAATAGTGATGAAAATTTTCGAGAATACTAATGAGAATTTATACAAAAGTAGTTTGCTTATTAAAACATTTCATCTGTCTAAAATGTTTATAAAGTGTGTGATATATTGATTTTATAAAACAAAAATGAATAAAAGAATGGTTAAGTCTAAGTATAGGTAACGTATTTACGAAAAATTCTCGTATTAGGTAAAGAACTTTGAAAATTACCATTATTGCACATGAAACTTTCAAATTTAGTTCAAGATAGGTAATAACGGCTAAATTTTGGAAGGGTTACCGGCTGATACCGGGTAACCTTCCACGACACTATTTTTTTTTTTGTTTTCTTTTTTTTTTGCCGGTTAATAAGTATTAACTACCCCCAATTAGGGGTGTCAAAAAAGCCGACCCGACCCTATTTTGGCTAACTCGGGTTCGGGTCAACCCGATTGACTCGAATAAAGATTTTTTTTCATTTTTTTGATATAAATTTATAGATTTTCTATTAAAAAAAATTTTAAAAATATATTTTTTTGTCATTTTACTCAAATTCGGGTTGACCCGACCCGAGTTGACCTGAACCCGAGTTGGCCCGACCCAAATTGACCCGAACCCGAGTTTAAATAGGGTCGGGTTCAGGTATGGTTTTTTTTAGTCTTGACCCGACCCGAGTGACCCGAACCCGATCGACCCGACCCGATTCACACCCCTACCCCTAATCCCCTATTTAGAACCCGACCCAATCAAACAAAACCCTAATTCGTACCATCAAACACAACCTAATCAAACACAACCCTAATTCGTACCCACATTAAGCTACAATGAGTAAATGTATGTCATTTTTTGTTCTTATAAACCATAATTCGTAACATCTATTTTTATTTTGGTGATTAGCTTATTTGTATTTGGTGTAGCTTATTTACGGGGTGTAGACTTAGGGGTTCTTACAGGTTATTGGTTTAGCTAATTTGCATTGTTCTTGGTTTAGCTTATTTGCAGAGTTAGGGGTGCTTGGTGTAGCTTATTTGCAGAGTTAGGGGTTCTTGGTTTAGCTTATTTGCAGACTTAAGTCTGGTTCGTTTATCTTATTTGCAGACTTAAGTCTGCTTGGTGTAGCTTATTTGCAGACTTAAGTCTGCTTGGTTTAGCTTATTTGCAGACTTAAGTCTGCTTGGTTTAGCTTATTTGCAGACTTAAGTCTGCTTGGTTTAGCTTATTTGCATACTTAAGTCTGCTTGGTGTAGCTTATTTTCATACTTAAGTCTGTGGAAAGAAACCAGCTGGACTTTTCAATGTCAACATGTTTTCTTAGTTTGGTAACTATTCTGATTTTTTTTGGCAGAAATAATTGTGCTTTCAGACAACAGCTCAGATGACAGCAAATGTGTGTCTATCAATGGGCCACCAATACAAGGATTGCTAGACCGGTATGGATATGACAATGTTTGTTGGTTGTAAGAGCCCATATCAGGGCGAAGATAATCAATAACCTAGCTACATACCAAATATGTTTACCGGATATCACTTGAAATCGTGTAATCACTTTCCAAAGAAGATTAACCGACCATATGCCTGGGTATCACGAATACCTCCTTGGGATAAGATCAAGTGTTTGTTCTTGTTTGAGGCACCAATCAAGAACCCTTCGCTTCTAAGTGTTTATGTTTTCTGTTTGTTTTTCACACACTGTGTTATCGTATCTCACATGCAAATTTTGATCTCCTATTTATAGGAGAATACTCAAAACCCTAGTCAAAGAATTATGAGAGATTATATGTGTAGGATCCCGTTAACACTTCATAACATATATATCATACACGAATTTGATCTAGAAAAGAGAAAGAGAGATGAGTTGTTTTGTAGAGAGAGATGAGAGAAAATAGGAAAGTGGAATTATTTTAGAATGAACAACTAACTTTTCCAAAGAGGAAAAGTTACTTATATACCCTGACACATTAAAGTAACGTGCGAGATATTTAACTAGGACCCGGGCTCGGGTTTTGCTTGGGATTAAACCCGAAACATATAC
>BQNB010082851.1:0-29206 GCA_026074375.1 Tanacetum coccineum
ATGGAAAAGATTGTGAAAGACAAAGCCAAATCAAAGCCGGAAAGTCAATCCAGTCAAAAAGTCAACAGAAAAGTCAAAGTCAAAGTCAACCCAAGTCAACCCCGGGGCCAAAGTCAAAGAAATATAAGTTTAGGGGCTGAAATTGCCAAACCCTAAACTTATATAAAAAGAAGAAAAGAGGAAAAGAAAAGAGAAGGGCCATTTTGCAATTTGCTCAAAGTAACAAGTAGGGGGGCAAAACTGCCAACCCCCCTAACTTGTACACCACAAGGACCTTGTATGCAAAGAGTTAAATAACTCTTAGGGACTTGTTTTGCCAAGTCCCCAAAAGTTATCTAACAACAAGGACCGTGGGTGCAATACACTCTAACACCATGGAGGGCCACTTTTGCCAAAACCACAAAACCACACTCTGTTATACACATAACAGTCTTTCCCGCTCTTTTTTCCCTCTCAAACACACTCACGGGTTGTTATACCCGTTTTTACCCCATGAATCTTCACCATCACCATGGATATTCATCTCACTCCTCCCCCACTACCTTTCCCAGCCATAAAGTTGCCAACTTGGCAATCCCACATCCCCCAAGACCAAATTCGATGGCCGAGATTGATTTTAAAGATTGAAGGGTCAAGATTAAAGGCTATGACACTCTCACAAAACAAACACACCTGTGTTTGTGTGTCTACAAACAAGCACAGCAAAGAGAAAGAAGAAAAAAGACCTAGCTTTAGTTTTCGGCTATAAATAGCCTTGTAAGCCATTAATGCAAACAGTCCCAAGTAGTAAGCCAGTTTTTAATTATTTTATGTCATTTTTAATAATAGTTTAAAGTGTATTAAAGTTAATGTCTTTTATATGCATTTGTAATTCTCAAAATTTTAATGAGAAAGATTAATCTACTTCGACTCAATAAGCTCTCAATAAGCTCATTAGAGCGTATTCTCGTTAATAAGCTCTAATTCAGCTTATATCTTTTGATAAGCTCTTAATTCTGTTTTTATTTAACTTTAGTTCATAAATGGTCCTTTGAGGTGAGGTTTGGAAGCATTGGAGAAATAAGCTCAATAAGCTCATTGACTTATTGCTAAGGAAAGAGGCAAGGGCCATTAGGACAGGGTTTTAGGCCACTCACTCAGAAAGAGTGGCCTTGTTTCTGAGACAACAAAATCCAAGGTTACAATTCTCAATTTCCAATTAGCTTAATTTTTTAGACACTAGCTTATTTGCTTTCAATATTTGTTAAAACATTAGTTTAGGCTTATTATTAGGCTGTTGTAAGTTTTTATTGCATAATTTTGTGTTAAATTAGCTTATCTCTCAAAAATTGTCATAAGTATTAGTATAAACTAGTAGAGAAACTACTATTTTTCTTAATAACTAGGATTTTTTAGTTTTATAATAGCTTAAATATGGTCATAAATAAGTAGAAGTAGATAAAAGGTTTTAAACGTTTAGTCTAAAAATGGATTTTAAACAACCCATTTGGTTTGCACTGTTTTGAAATAAAGGGGCGGGGTGTGTTGGCACAAGGTGTAAAACTACGGGTGTGCAATAAAGGGTTTTTGGCATGGTTTCTGTTACTTGTCAATTTTAAGCTCCAGTTTTAAGTCACTTTTAAGCTGTTGTTAAAACATTTTTAGTTGAAAATTTTTTCCAAGTTTTCTAAAACCTCTTTTGAAACTGTGGTAAGTTTTTAAGGAGCCCACAAGTGCTTATTTGATTAAGCACTTGTGTTTAAGTTTAAGAAGGTTCAAAGATTGTGTTTAGGTGTGTCTAAACACGGCTGGCCAAGAGCTATGTTCTTTTTGACGTTTATAAGTCAAACCACCAGCCTTTTTTTCTACTGGCAACAGTGTGTAAAAAAAAAAAAAAACTGTTATCCCAAAAGCTTAATCCATACACAACATAAGCTATACCAATAAGCAAAATAGTAGAAAGATAGAAAGAAAAGTTGGAAGATTTATTAGAGAGAAACTAGAGAGGTGGAAGATTACACACACACATACAAGTGAAAAATGTAAACAACAAACCCCTCTCCATGTGTGAGAGGTCTTTTATACCCAATGCCAACTAGTAGGCGAATGGGCTTTCTACTTGGGCCGGGCTTGGCATATCTTGGGCTTTGAGCCCACAACACGGACAATATTAGATTACAAACCAAGCCCGTTGAACCCGACTAGCCTATTACAATACAAGACCTAGTTTGACTTTCTTAGACCGATAACATTCTTGATTGGCTCAATATAATTAAGGCTAACAATCTCCCCCAATGTTGAGGTCTCTTTCTTCACACTCCTCCATACCACCGATGACGTTGAGGATGTGACTTTTGACGTTTATGCTTTGCCTTGTTTTGGTCTTGTCTTGTTTGTAATGGCTTTGTTCATTCATGCTTTGTGATCTTGATCTTGAGCCTTTATGTTTTGACTTTGAGTTCTTAGATCCGGGTATCTTGCATCATCTCCTTGACATGAATCATTTTGATTTGACTTTCTTTCATGATCAACTGTTGCTCTTGACCAACATGCTCATACGTGTTACATTCTTGTTTGACTGTGGTGATGATAAGTCTAACAATCTCCCCAATTGATGATGCTTTATTTGACTTTGAGGCTCTTGTGATAGTGGGAAGATTTAGAATCAAACTTCTTGATGTTGAAACGATAGACTTTGAAAGCTTGAGTATAAGCATTGGGTTTTATGACTCCTCGTCTTCGGCTGGAAGGAGGCTGCAACAACCGTCGTCTAAACCTGAAATAAGACATTTAGGCACTAAAAGATAATATGGCTTTTGTCATTCATCTTGACGTTGGGCATTAACCTTCGGTTTCCTATTTTATATATAAATACTATACCTGTGATCAGGTAGATTCAAAGAATCTCCTTGACAGGGTTTCCAGCTTAAAGCGTAGGATCTTCTGATACTATGTATAAATCACCATGCTTGCTAGTTCTCATTTACCGAACGTCTCAAAGAGACAACTACGGTAAGAGTGAATCAGATAGTTTTACTAATCTTATCTTTAAGTCGGCAGTTCATTACGGACAACATTGATAAAAAAAATCCATTATCACAAAGCGTGATCAGATGAATCTGCAAGTCACCTACCAAGAGCTTGTTGATGTTGGCTCAAGTCAGATTTCCATCATCACTGTGAATACGTTAAGTATCGACTCGATTTGTGCTGCTGGCAAGATCCACGATAATGCGTAGGACTCTTTGTTACAAACTTGTGAACTTTGTGGTGTTCAACAAGTGTATTTTGGACATTGTGTCCTAATTGAAGATTTATAATTTGATCTCTTCTTGGCTCTAGTTAGAAGACTCGATTTGTCACTTTTGGTTTTGGTAAATCTGGGGGCCTGGAGCAGTCCTGCCACCTATTAATATTAAACACTCTCGGATGTGTATGTCTATAGATAACGTGTGTATCGCCGTGACAAATGAGAACAAGGTCTTTTGAAGAAACCCGAATGCTGGGAAGGAGTTGTGCCATTCATCACTAGGGTCCATGACCGACGTCTTCAATTTCAAATCAATCGATCATTGTGATTTTGATAGATTATGGACTGGACCCCCGTTGCAGCCTAAGGGTAAGGAGGGCTTCTTTGTTTTTCACTTGAGCCATACATTTCTTTTAATTCTTCAAACTAACCCCTTCAATCTTACCATACGTCATTATAACAACCGTTTTGTGATTGTGTCCAGTTTAGCTCAATCATAGCCTGCATTTTTCCCTTATACACATTCTTCTCCAATCACACCTAAGGACTGCTATTTTCTAACTAGAAGTGTCTTTGGGTAAGATCCCTCCGGTTCGGTTGGATCTTAGGGAATTATACCTAACCCAACCACCTTATGACATCAAAATCGTCGTGAAATTGATAGGTAGTTGGGTATTGAGATCGATACCTTAAAACCATTTTCTAACTTTTTTAGTATTCAAATACTCCCCCCTACACATTTGTCCCGTGATTACAGAAATTGTTTACACTGAAGGACAGAGACTGCACTTTAGAGTCTTAAAGATCACTTTCTCCTATTTCATATTTTAATACACTTTTCTCTCCCTTATTTTTAAATAATTAAACACTTAGTATTTGAAATACCAATTGATTAAGAATTTGACATGAAAAATTCCATGGGGACGAAAAAGTTAACCATGATAGTGCATAATTCAGATTCCTGATAGCTCCCCTCAACATATATTGGGGATACCAATGTTTATTAAAACATGACATTGGAAGAAAATTTGATACGACACCACAAAAATGTTTGAAGACGGAGTGAGATGCCTAGTGGAACAATTGTACATTGATAATTGACATATAAAGTTTCCATCCACATTTTAATTTCACAGATGTTTGGATACATAAAATTGGCATTTTGTGATGTATCCAACACATTAAAAGGCTTTGTTTTTAAAAAGCTCCCCCTCAGAAATTGAATTCACATGAAAATGACATTCCTTCGAAACAACAAGTTCTTTGAAAATTATTCGAAAGGGAGTGTTTGGAGAACACACAATTTTAACAAATAACCTAAACTTTTATGGAAAAAGACACAAATTATATTGTAGACAATGGTGACATTGGAAAGTTCCTTTTTGAAAAAATTGTGTTCAAAAACGATTGTTAAAAACCATGATAGAAGACTTCTCTCTATTTAGAGTAATCGCACTGTGGGCGTCACACTTCGCCTATTACATTCGGACCGAGTTTATGCACATGAAATGTACATAAGTCATTGAGAAAAATTTTAGAAATGTCAGTTTTGAAAACATTTGAAACTCACCACTCGAACTTCAATTTACACGCCTGTGGGCGATGTTTATCAACATTTCTAGTACGTAAATGGTATCGATTCCAAGAGACATGGTCGAGAAGATTCTTTTGGTTATTTTTGAAATTTTTTTGATTTTATATTTTGTTTTTCTAGGTTTTATATTTTGTTTTTCTTTAAAAATTTTATAAATCAAAATAAAGATATAAAAAAAAATATTTACAAGTCACGTTTCCGATCAGCATGACAGATGTTGCTAAGAGTTGAAGTAGATAGAGTTTGAATACAGGTGTGTTGACGTTTATTCGGTATGCCATCACGTAATAACAGCGGAAGACTTTAAACACAACTTGATTTTCTCCATTAGATATTCGTCGAACAAAGGACCGAATAGTCAAATCCAGCTCATTTGAACGATGTTACTGTCTTAGCTTGCTTGATAACTTCTGTTGACACTGTGGTGCGACCTGAACCGTTTTTGGTCAAACGACGTTGACATTGAGGTTCGAGGCGTTGGATCTGTTTGAGATCAAGACGTCATTGACATTGAGGTTGGAGGCTTGAACTGATTGTTCAAACTCATCTGACATTGAGGATTGTGGCTTGAGAACTATGTTTCAAACTCCATTGATGAGTTCATCTTTTGTAAACCATTCTGGCACTGGTTTCTGAATATCATCTTTTCAGCAACCAGACTCTGATTTTCCTGCTTTACATTGTATAAAGCCCCCTGCACTTAAAGTCAATTTCTTTGTTGCTTTTGACTCATGAGAGGTGTACTGCATGAAATCCAGAGTTTGTTTGGCATACATAAATATTTGGGTTATCTACATTGGAACCATGTGGGGTCATTGTCAACCGTGGTTGTGCAAGAGTTGAATAACTTTTCCTGGTGGAATCTCACCTAAGACCAACAGTTTTGAAAATTCTACCCGTGGGTTCCACCTAAGAATCAGATCTAGAATTGTTTTCTTCATACCCAGCGGAAAGTCTTTATTAGGAGAAAGCCATCTCTTGAATTAAAACTCGCGTCCATGTTTTTAGTTGACTCATTTTGATCTACGGGCTTTGTTACTGTTCTGGGCTTATGGTGGGAATCTTAGCACGGAGTTTACTTCCTTCGGATGTTGTTATACAACAAGCAGATTTGCAGTAAAGACACACTTATGACATGTAGAACAACACAAAGTTTTTGGAATCTGAATAAGAACTAAACTCTTAGATAATCTCTTTGCACACCGTTATCGTAACACACTACTCCTTAGATACAGGCAAACGCCCTAGATGTTTGTTTGTTGCTGCCTAGGTTTTGGTTTGCTTCCATCACAGAGCTTTGAAATCTAGCAAAGGCATCACACAATTTTGAGGTTTCTATCTCTTTCTTGTGTCTTTTTTTCCGAGCTTCATCTAGATAGTCGATTATGAACCATGTCATTTGAACTAAATCTTGCTATGTTCTTATAACTATTCCTAGATGAGCTAAGATCAATCACGTGATTAGGTTTGCAAAGGCGGATTCTGTTTTCTTAGGCAAAATAATGTTGATGAGTGGTTTTTGACAAATTCTTTATTCACATCAACTTGGAGGCAAACCGATGTTTTGACATTTGAGCCATTTCAATTTAAAAAAACGCATTCGGTTGTCTGACATCTGATTATTTTTCTTAGTGGATGGTAACATCGGTTTCCCCAAGACTGATGGTTTTTGCAAACTTAGTATCTACACTATTTCCTTTTGACTTTCTTAATTCGATTTTCAAAGCAGCAATTGCAAAAACCTGTTCCGAATCCTGAGCTTTTAATATTCCGGTATTAGCAAGCAAAGATGTTGTGTCTGTATTTGTAGTCTTAGATCTCTGATTTTATAAATCATACAAAGTCTTTTGTAATCTTTTTCAAGGTCTCATTTTCCTTACGTAATTTAGCCACATTATGTTCTAATTTGATGTTCATTGTTTCAAGTACATCAATTTCCTTTTTGATCTTGGCTTTATTACTTGTTTCATTCAAAATTTGACCATGTTGCCCTAATTTTAAAGCTTGATTTTGATATTTAAGTTCTAGAGCAATACAATGTGCTTCCATTCTTGAAAAATCTTTTTGAAATTAGGCAACAGTCTTTTTGAGTAAAATATTTTCAGACTCGAGTGATTGTTTTGAGTATTCAGTTATCTGGTTATCAGGTGATGAATCAAGCATAGGACTTTTAACTTGACATTGTTCAGGATACTGGTCAACCCTACCTTCATTAATGATTTCAGGTTGCTTAGTATGCTGTTGTCCTATAACAAAGATATTACATTCAGCAGTCAATTGTACCCCAGCCATTGGCTCTTCATCATATATAGGTATGATATCTGCATCATCAACATCTGTATCATTCCCTGACCTGCTGCTTTCATCTTGCACTGTTGATTTTGTCCTAATGCTTTTTGTGTCAACCAAATCAGCATCCAATGCTTTACCCACATCAATCTTACTCTCTTGCGTCTGCATCTGTCTTTTATTCACCCTTCTATCGTACTGTCTTTGATGACGTGTTCTTTCAGCAATAGACTTCTTGACATTACCCATGTGTTGGGGTAGTGTATCTCTGAAGTGTTTAACCTTGATTCCAGTGTATTCAACAAAGTATTTGTCTATCATTTGACTATCATAATCCAAAATAAACTGTGAATCGATGAACTTCTGAAACTGGTTGTTTACCACCCAAAAGGCTGCCATGGATCTATCTTCTTGAAATTCATCTTTGTCAAGTTGCTTTTGTAGTTGATATACGTTGAGGAGCATTGTACTTGTGAAAGTATCAGCATCTTGACCAAAGAGTGACATAAATGCCCGTTTGAATCCGTGTTCGATGTGAGTGCCTTTTAAGTCTTCTTTTGAAAGAACTTGAAGGTGTGAATGAAGAGATCGAAAATATGCCATGCATCTTTCTTTTGCTTTTGACATCTTGTATTTGATTGCATGCACATCTTTTGTTTTAGAATTCAAGCTGATTTCCTTTTCTGATTTGCTGGATGCAGTCTCTGAATTACTGTCTTCTTTCTCAAAACAAGTGTTTTGTATGACAACTATATCAACTTTCAATGAATTAACATTCAATGCTTGAATTGGATTTGAATGATCTTGTGTCTGCATCAGCTTCTTTTGTTTCAACGATTGCGGAGTTCGTTGTTAATGAACAGTTATCTCAAGCATGTATTTTCCAATGGAATCCATTTTACAGATCATTGCATCTTGGAAGGATTGAGCATCAAACCTTGTATATTTCTGCATACGCTCTTTGAATTTTGAATTGAAAGCATTTTCAAACGTTGTTCTGAGTTTTGTCAAAGTAGTGTTGCAATCAGTCCTAGAAAGTATATCTTTAGTAAGATGTTGTTCTAGTAAATCCAAGTCTGCAAGGACATTTTCTCTTGAAGTAGGCATCGTTCCATATTCTGTAAAGTTTCTTGAGAGAAAACTTAAATTGAGACTTGATTTCTTTAAGAAACTGTACATGCATTTACTTCTTGAAAGTTGTGTCTTCTATTGAATGTAAGAATTTGAACACGAACAAAGAAATGTGTCATTTGAGAACCTTGATGTTTGAGTTTGCAAAATTGGTATTTTGTATTTGACAATTTGATGCAGTTGATGTAATGGATATCGGATCTTAATGTTATGAAGTATTGATTGTGGTTTTAAATGAATTAACGTTCACGGGATTTTTACAAATCTTGAGTAAAACCTGAGAAAGAAACGTAATCTTTCGCGGGGATTTTACAAAATCAGAAGAACCGTGAATGAATAATAATTGACATTTAAGTTGATTAAGTTTGATTGTTGGGTTTGATTGGTTTTGTGTTTGTTGTTGTTGAGTAATTATCAATTTTTAGTCCGAATTAAAGTCAACACAAATTCTAAAACTGAAATGTCAATAACTCATAGTAAACAAGGGTTTTGGGCCTCGAAAAATCCTTAACCAGCTAAAGGTGTGAATACAGTATTTCCGTTCGTTTTTTCTCTTCGATTTTGAGATGGTCACGGGCCCTGAACGGACTTACGGATCAAAAGTTTGGCTGTTTTACTGAAACCTTTTCTTACACACAAGATTTCAGACAAAAACGCAGTCTATTTGTTCAAAACCGCAAACTACTTGATCATAATCAGTCACATTTCTTAGTCAAGACGCAATCACTTTTCTTGATCAAAACGCAATGAAACTTGGTCAAAACGCAATTGGTCAAAACGCAACGAGTCTTGGTCAAAACGCAACGATTGTTGGTCAAAACGCAACGAATCTTGGTCAAAACGCAATCAATAAATTAATTGGGCAGAGTAACGTCTAGTCAAAACGCAATGATGGTCTTCAAAACGCAACCTGTTGAGTCAAAACGCAACACAAAAAAAATATTGGAAAAGCAGGTGACTTTAGTAAATCAAAACGCAACGATCTTTGTATACCCACTTGTGATCAAAACGCAGGCGACTTGAAACAAATGCAATGACTTTTGTCAAAACAGCAGCGAATCTTATCAAAACGCAATGATACTAGTCAAAACGCAACGATGCTAATCAAAACGCAATGACTTTTGTCAAAACGCAGCGAATCTTATCAAAACGCAATGATACTAGTCAAAACGCAACGACGAACACTCCTTCAGTTAGGCAAAACGCAGCCAAGAAATAATCTTCAAACTTTCTTGTAAGCTACGAAATGATGTTAAAACCACTTAGTAATGATGCAAGGAAGTGATCTAAGCCCAAAAGTACAAGTCTTTAACACATTTAACCACGAAACAAAGATCAAACTTTGATTTTTTTCTTGCTTTTTTCGAACCAAAGAAAAACAAACCAATAAACCCACGAAATTCAATCACTAAACACCCCTTTAGCTCTGGTACCACAAAATTAGTTAGAAGTTTGAGATTTCCGGTTATGTGCTTTGAGCACCCAGAGTCTACGATGAATAGAACTATCTCGACGAGCTGCAAAATAATTAGAAGACGATGGAGTATTGGACATAGTGGAACACCTAGGAGTCTTATGTTCCAAAATATTAGCAGTTCTAGATGCATTTCCTAGAGGCATACTAACGTTTGGGTTAACATTTCCTTTTTGAGACTTAGGTTTTCAATTATTTCCGGGTGGAGTTGCTACATTAGGATACCACCCAACTGCATGTCTTACTAATTGGTCATATAACTTCCTAGTATGTTTCTTGATGTCTGGACAGTGGAGTCTGTTGAACGGTTTCTTACTGAATGTTGGAAAGATTTTGCCACATTATTCTTGGTTCTCTAGTACTAACAGGCACGAGCCATTGGGTTGCCTAGTCTAGATTCACGCCATGATATAATGTAGAAACACAAACATGATTGTCTTCAGCACACCCCACCTTTCCACAAAGTAACACAGACAAGTTAACATTCAGAAGGTACTTCTCTAGATTCAAACTATCATTACTGCAGTTCAGACGTTTTATTATTTGAAAACTTAAAACTTCCACGGTGGTCTTCTACCTTCTTGGCTTTCTTCCTGGAATATTGATAGACATGACTATATCTCCAGGATGATTGCTATTAAAGCTATTGGTCCTGCTAACACTAGTATTGGGAATTACTCCTGTTACGAGAAGACACGCGTTGTTAGGTCTGTTTCATAATGTTTGATTGCAACTGAGGTGTTCTAGTTTTGATTTAGGCTTTGTGTCTGCATTTATCATCCTGGTGCATCAATTTGTGTATCTTGACAATTGGAACAGTATCCTGAGGCCAAAATCTTGTGCAGTGACTGTTTTGAAAAATCATTAGGACAATTTGTGTGGTTACTGGCTTTGACTTTTGAGAAATCTTTCTTTGTCAAGAGAATCTGAAATAATAGCTGGATTTACTTAAATGGATTGTCTTTGACTTTTAAAAACATTTGGTTGTCGATAACGCTATTGATTTTTCAACTTTAGTTTTCCACATATTTCATTTCATCTTTTCTATTGAGTTTTTTCAACTCACTTATTGCAATTTCCTTGTGTATTCCTAATTGGGCTTTCAAGTCTTGAATTTCAAAATAATCCTGTTACGTTCTTTTCAAAATTACGTTTGATTGATTTTTCTTTGAAAGACTTTGTCATTTTTTTATCTTTTCTTTACAATGTTGTAAATCTAGTTCAAGATAATCGCATGTTCTGATGGTGGCTTCAAAAATTCTTTTGACATTGTTCTACTTTTTGAAAGCTCTTTTTCAAGATGTTCACATTTTTCCCAGGTTTCTACGTAATCACATTGCAAATTAGTAAATTCATCCAGATCAGTGTACACACCAAGTATTGCATTCATGTGATCAGCATAGTAATATTCCCTTGAAAGTCGGTCGATTTCATTCAAAAACTATGTTTTTTGAGTTTCCAGTTGAGATTTGAGAGTGTCTACTTCATGTTCAAGAGAGTTTGTTAACGTATCTAAAGTATGTAACCATTTCCCTCGTTCAAACAAAGTGAAAATTTTTCTAAGTCCGAATTGAGTTGCTGATTTGGGGGCCAAAATTTCCTTCCTAATGTGTTTTTATGACAAGGATCGAGAATGTTACCAAAATATGTTCTTTTTGCAATTGTTTTGTTTGCAACGTTCCACTCTGTTCAAATATCAGGTCAGCACTCTTTTTAATCTTGAAAAGTTTCTTTAGAGCTATTTCACACTTTTGATCCCAACGGAATGGATTATCATTCGTTTTTTCTAACAAGTTTTTGTTTCGTAAAAAACCTTTGGAAATTCCTTTTCTTGTTGATGTTTGACTCATCTTTGCGTTTTTGGAAATACTGATGTCAGGCGACTTTTCTCGTTGTGGAACGAACAAATCATAAAGATTATTCAACTGATCATAATCAAACGGTCTGATTAAATCGCTTAATTTTGATCGACGTTCTTTTTCAAGACGAATCGTTTCGTCAGAATCAGGGGCTAACATTAACGCAAGATTATCATTGTAGCAACCTATATCATACAGACGAGGATTCGCTCTTTGAGCTTTCTTGAGGAACTCAGGTTTTGCAAAACTCGTTTTACAATTACGATTAAGCATATTCATTGTTTGAACAGTTTGACCGGTTTTATATACAATATCATTCAAAACCTTGACTTTGTTTTCTAAAGCAATGACTTTATCAAGTTCCTTGTCTTCACGAGTTTTGTAAAGCTTAATCTGAGCCTCTTTTGCTTGTGACATTATGGAGATGGTTTCTTGATGTGCACAAAGCTCCTTTTTCATATCCGAAATCGTTTGATTTAAATCATTTATTTTTTGAGTATATGCATTAGATGATTTTTCAAAATTGATTTTGTATGACATTAAATCCCCTTTACTTTTGCACAATCAATTTCCCCTTTGACGATTATTTACATCATATACTTATTAGTTCCCGCTTGGAACTTCTTAGGTCTTTAAACATCAACTAATTAGTCTTGGACAGTTCATTGTTTGCTTCTTTGAAATGGTTATTTGATGATTCTAAAACTTTTATTCTTAGTTTTTGAAAATCTAAATTTTCACTTTTTAATTATCACTAACTCCTATGTTTGATGATTCCAAAATTTTATTTTGGTTTTTGCTGTCATCAATTTCACATTTAGTTTCTGAATTTAAAGAAGCAAGCAAAATCACATTCTTGATCAAGAATCATTCAGTTTTATTCCTGGTCATCTGAGGCTATATCTAATATATCGATGAAATCAATAGTGATATTTTGGTAACCTCTGCTTCCGTCAGGATATATGTCATTACTGATTCAGGTTGCTCAGGGATTTTGTTCATTTTACTGGAAAACACATTATAGTTGGTCATTAGTGTTTTGTACCTTATGCATGGCTCATCATCAAAGATTGTCAGATTGTCAACTTGCTGGAGTAACCTTCTTGAGAAGTTTGTGCCATGTACATATAATGTGCTTCCAATTCTGATCATCAGGACTCATACCTCAGTATCATCCTTCCAATCAGCTCTTGTCGCATTAACTGAACCCAGCTTCTCTTGTTTACACAATAACATCTTTTCCTTGTGATAAGCTGCATCTTTCTCGTTTCTGGTTTATGACATTTCCCTTGATACATGCCTCATATTCCTATGCAGTTTTAACACTGGAATCCCAGACTTCTGCTCAACCGAAGTTAAGTACCTAACATTTTCCCCTGCCCAACAACATTGGACTGTCCTTGATTTAATACCATTTCCTTCTCGTTAATCTTGGGAATTATCTGGATTAGCTCGACTGTGTGTTTGATGATGTTCGACGGTTGTTGTTGTAGGTTGTGTAGATTTTCTTGAAGAGAGAGAAATTAAAGCCGATGAGTTTGTCAATTCCTTTTCCTTAGACATTTCCTCATTTCAGTAACCGTTAGCAGGTTCTAGTCATTAGTAGGAGAAGATAGAGGTAACAATTGCTTTTCACGCTAATTCTGGTAGATGTTGCGATTGTGGAGGACATATTGAGTGATTTAGTAGGATGTTTTGATGATGGTAAAACTTGTTGTTGTTCGGCAACAAGTGCAAGTGGATATCGCAGTTGCGTGCATAGTCTTTCAGCTCTTATCTCATTGACTTCATTCTGGTGTTGCTTTAGAATGTCATAAAGTTTGTGATAGGAGACAATCTTCACTCTTGACTTTGCTTAACAGTGCTCACAAACCTTTGCATTTGGTTGTTTGTTGAAGTAAGAACTGGACATATCACTTGATGATTATATTAACGTGACATTTGATTTTGGACATGCTCATCATCATCTTGTAAAACTGTGAGTTAATACGACTCAAGTGATTCACCATCCCGTGATGTGAATTTTCCAAATTCCCAATATAAATTGGTTTTAAGATCTTGAACATTGATTGATTCACCTTGTTTCAACATTTCAATGGCTTTCTACATTTCACATGCATTTGGACAAGCATCAACTGTGGAGTAGATATCGTTATCTATCCTTTCGTGAGTATGATTCTGTACGGTTTCAGCTTTCAGCATTCAGTTGGATCTTCGTTTGTCTTGTGAAACATTCTTATAGTTCTCCATTATACCTCTCTGTAGTTGTTTCAGAACTCCTTCAGCATCTGGAATGTCTTCTCAGGCCCACTTGATAGTGGTTATGGTGGATTTTGGAGACAAATGTGAGATGAGTTCACTGTTGGGTTTGGGTGTCGATGTCTTCTCTTGATTCTGTTTCCACGGAAAAGTAATTACCGGTGCCAACCATTGGTGAGACGATCTTTGCTACCGCTTCCATGTAGTTTCTGGTATTTTCCACTGAACGTAATTACTTGGTTGCCAACCTAGCTTGATCCACATGTTATCCCACTAGTTTAATCCATTACACAACAATAATCTATACCAAGATGCTAGAAAATAAGAAGAAATCTTAGAGAGAGAAAGTAAAGAGAGAAACAAAGAGAATATTAGATTAGAGAAAAATAGGAAGTTACAAGTGATGGGAAATTGCAACCAACACCCTTCACTCAAGATGTGGGGATGGGATATTATTACCGAGCCTTCTTGTTGGCTCTGGGCTTTCTTAACGGGCCGGGGCTTGGCTAAACTTCGGCTTTCACCTTAACATGGAACATTAGATTACAAACAAGCCCGATGATACCCGACTAGCTATTACATAACAAGGACCTATTTGACTAATGTAGACGATAACTTTCCATGTTTGATCTTAAATATATAAGGCTAACACAGAAGCACCAGGTCGTGTAAAGTTTCTCGTTGTTGCAGTTAACTACTTCACAAAATGGGTGGAAGCCGAACCCCTGGCCACAATCATTGGCAAGAACATCCTCAAGTTCGTATGGAAAAATATCGTGTGTCATTTTGGCATTCCTGGTATAATCATTAGCGACAACGGTAAACAGTTTACGGAAAACTCATTCCGTGAGTGGTGTCAAGAGTTATACATCCAATAAAAGTTCACTTCAGTTGCGCACCCGCAAGCAAATGGCAAACAGAAGTAACAAACCGTACATTACTTCAAGGTCTAAAAACAAGACTAGGCAACACCAAAGGACTATGGGTGGAAGAATTACCAAATGTTCTGTGGGCATACCGAACTACTGCTCGAACTGGAAATAATTGTACACCCTTTAGTCTAGTGTACAGATCAGAGGCCGTGTTACCACCTGAGATCGGTCTCCCTACCTTTCGAATCCATTCGTTTGAAAACGCAGTTAACAATGATGAACTCCGTCTGAACCTGGACCTACTGGAAGAGCGTCGTGAATTAGCAGCATTATGCGAGGCTAAGTATAAGTCACGAACAGAGCAATACTGTAACACCCCCTGAGAACGGGTCAAATGTCACACTTATGGCATCAAAACATACGCAAGCGGAAGACTTTATTCATGAAAATGGTTCAACAAAGTTCCTCAACAAAACAAAGGAATTAATAGGTCTAAAAAATAATGACCTTCAAACGAAAATAAATCCAATACAGAGTTTAAGCGGAAGACAAAAATCCAAAATCCAAAGTTTGAGTAATTAAATGAAATGGAGAAAACGATTATCCATTCAGTCCACTAAGAAGCTCTAAGGACTCTTCACTTCATAACCCACTTCCTTCTTTATACCTGTCGTCATGAAGAGAAAAGAAATGCGACTGAGCTAAAAAGCTTAGTGAACAGATATGAACAGATATACAAACAAACGGATAGATCAAATATGCAAGATAAACGAAATGGAACCACCATAAGCTGGTAGCAGAGATTTCATATATCATAAGAAATGAACGAAACAGATAGTCAAACAAAAACATACAGAAATGCCCACCGAGCTCAAACAAATGTCTAAAGCATGACACATGCTTAGACCCTACAATCAAAAGTATATCATATCGTATCAAATTGTACATGGGAGCTGCAGCTCCAGATGTACCCTACAAATGTGCGATGGGGTGTTGACACCACACTAAGCCATGCACCAAATCATATCCAAAAACCTACACATATTAGCCTAGGATGCATCCATACGCCCCCTACAAATAAAATCAAATCATATATGGCCAAGTGCATAAAGAGCATACATAAAAATGAGGACGCCGTGGACTGATCACACCGCCACAGATAGTTTCACGCCATTGGTGCCACAATGACGCGACCATGGTCTCATGGCTTGTTATAGCTCTTGCTCTGAAAAAAATGAAAGGATCCATATAACATTCCGAAGCAAAACATAATATATATCCAATAGAAGGTCTATGATCAAAACATAAGATTAAACTTATATCATGGCAGTGTCAAATGAATCTTATATCAAACGAATTTAAAGGGCTCAACGAAGTTATCAAATAGGATAGCAAACGAATATTGAATCATAGGATGAGGAACATAAATAGGGATTTCAACAAAGGCAAATAGATACGGAGCAAAAGTCATGAGAATCCTTACAAAGAAAGGATAGAGTATCTGTACCTTAAACAAGACAACGCATTTTCAAAAATTCGTCTGTCTTTCTTCAAATAATCTACACGAGTTATAACATCAAGTGAAAACCATGACCGTTGCATACTTAAAGACTATATATTGTTCTCATTATATTTTTGTAATTCATTTATAGTTATTTGGTCAAATGTGATAATGTATTAAATCTATGTGCTTATTTCCACCAAGATAGTTTGCAGCTGACTTTTATATCTAGACCACTAGATAATATGAACTACGATGGGTTAATTTTTATATAATTACGAAATTAATATCATGTCCATTATAAGGTCCATTTTATAAACTACACTTATAAGTTGTTAAAGACCCTTGCACTGCACTTTCAAAAATACAAGAAATATAATACTGTATGTGGAAACGTAATAAGTTTGAAAACATTATATGAATTTTTATACATGTCAAGTAGCTTAGTGATCAGATTTATAAATTTACATAATCCCATTATAAGAACCAGCTTTGTAGTATATATTATACGTCATTATAATAATTAAATACTCGTTATATTATACATCTCATGCGGGTTTCATCTTCATCTGTACTAGACTCAGTTTTAGTTCTTCAAAACCAATTTAAGGCATCTTTACACCATTTAGTTACTAAATCTTATGTCTAGCTCTTGACATCAACATGTTCTAAACTGACAATAGTGATAAAGTATATCATACTATATATTACAACATATTTCTTAACATAATACTTATATGTGTCTATAGTAGTGTATATGATTTGTAGTTTAAGATATACCTCGGGACACAATGATAGATCGAAACCAAAACCGAACACGAACACGAACACTAAGAATAACCGATGCACGATCAAACCCAATACGCGACGTACACGAACAACTAAAATACCAATCGCGAACCCGAACCTTAGTGCCACCCGAACACGAACTGGACCCAAACACGAGCCACAACTTGAACTAACTCGCACTAGAACAAACAAAACCAAAACTCCTGAGACGTACAAGAAAAGAAACCCAGAAGGCTCCTACCCCAACGCAAACCGATCGAATTCGATTAACCCGAACAGAAACTCCAACTCGAAAATCCCAACTCAGTTATGTTCTATGTATCTTCTCGAAAATCCCAACTCAGTTATGTTCTATGTATCTTGATCTAGTAACCAATAGTCATATTTGATTGGAGAGTTGTTTAGGTTTAGGTTGAGATTTGAGTATTTGTGTGGGAGTAGTGTGTACATCAACCGCTCATATATTCTCGGGTGAAACTAACTTAGCGAAAGAAAGGCATAGATAGATGGATATCAGTGACTAACGTGAGTTTATTTTGACTTCCTATTAATTGGTTTTATTTATAACGTATTGTTTGCATACACTATATTATTTTTTATGTAAATCTTTCATATTGTGATGTATCTTTTGATATTATGAAAATTTAGGATGTTATAATTCTTCCCCTCTAAAAAAAATAATTTTGTCCACGAAATTAAACTCGAATCTTAACCGAATACGTACCCAAACACAAAAAGAAACGTGGACAATTAGTCCGCATCATTGCTTCATTTTCCAAAATAGTCTCACGCTCGGATGATTCTTTCGAAGAACTTTAACAAAACGGAAGGTTTTATTTCTGATGTAGTGTAAATGAACGAGATAACACGAATTGAATCTGTTGATTCCAATGAATACCAGAAACAATAAACGAGATAACAAATTGAATCTGTTGATTCCAATGAATACCAGAAACAATAAACGAGAAAAAAATTGAATATGTTGATTCCAATGAATACCAGAAACAATCTTCCAATTATCGTTGATTTCAAAGAATACCGTCAGGCTAACTCCAACAACCGTTGATTCAAATGAATACCGATAATTAAGAGAATCTTAGCAAAAACAGTCATGAATAGATTAAAGCAAAATATTTTATTATCAAAACTCAAAGATATCTCAATACAAAGAAAAGACCCAATATTTATAGGAAAACTAAAATCAATCTAAATAAAGATTGATTTGACTTTCCTTTTCATAAAGAACTTTAACAAAACGAAAGGTTTTATTTCTCATGACTCTCTTAACGATCTAAAATAGCCTTAGGCTTCTCAACAAAAGATAAATCTTCCCGAAATCATATCTAACGGATACAAAACAACATGCAACGGATGATAATTGTAACCTCTCAAAAGAGATATATGAAACACATTATGAACACGAGAAATTTTGCAGAGGTAATGCTAACGATAAGGAACTTCACCAGCTCGATCTAAGATTTCAAACGGATTAAAGAATCACGGACTTAGTTTCCTTTTCAAACCAAAACGTCTCGAAAAACACCTCTACAATGACGATACCTTAAGGAAAACACATGAGTCCAAGTTTAAATTCCAAAAGCTCATTGATGCCGTAACATAGCTCTTTGGTCATGAACTGTAGCTTTCCTTAGCTTTTGTTTAGCATGGCAAACCTTTTTCATTCGTCTCGCACTCAAACAATTCCAGCACCTTCTATAATAACTTTCCACTCATTAAGATTGTTTACAAAACCTCCTCGAGACTCCTATGACTCTCGATAAGTAACATTATGTAATGTAATTATTATCACGTTTGGCTCCGGACGTCATATAATGACATAACCTAAACATGCCCCCTGTATCGTTATCTACTATATCTCAAGCATAACCAAAATAATCGTAAACTTTATATCTACATGCTATTACCTCTTTAATCGCTTATAAATTTACAAACTGTAGGATCCCTTAACACATACACTTTCCTATATACCGGGATCAAGATCAGAAAAGATTGAAAATGAGAGTGAGATGATTTCCTAGTGTGGAATGTAGGAGAGAGACGTGAGATGGTTGAGAGAAAACTAGAAACGTGAAATGTTTATTATGAAATCAACTCCTTTTTCACTTGGTGGAAAGTTACTTATATTACCCGACACATTAAGTGACGTTTGGATATTTGACTAGGGCCTAGGCTCGAGTTTTGGCTTGGATTAAACCCGAAAAATATACAATATTAGATTAACTACGAGCTAGATTCCCGATACTTTTCCTATTACAACGTTAACTAATTGATTTGACCGAGACCTAAAAATACAAATGGTCGAACTTCATGTTCGAACTTAATATTTTGAGGCTAACAATCTCACAAAGATATTTCATTGCTGGACACTCCTTCAGAGATCAATGAGATTGCTATTGTCGTTAAGCTCATGTGGGTCTTGGTCTTTCTTTTTGGTCTTCGTTGTAGGCTTGTTCTTCATGCTTGCTGCGATCTTGACCTTGAGGCCTTTGGCCATTTGTCTTAACGTCTATGCCCATCTTGCGATATTGTGTCTTTGGCCAACATTCTTATACTACTGCCTCATCTTTGAAAGTTCAATTGAGTTTGCGGAAGTCTTTGTCTTTAAATCTTGAGCTTTCATGATATTTTATCTTTATAGAATTAGCATGAATATGTGGTAATGAATTGACTTTGGTTGATTGGGATACCATCACCACCATTTTAACCTGCAGGTTTATGTTAGTGATAATCGAGAAAATTGATTTGTAAATCAAACAGACGTGTTACTTGTAAAAAGGTTTTAGTAAAACACATCGGGATTTTAATTTTTATATCAAAATGCATCACCGTAAATCATTTTATGACCATATCGATATCCAGTTTGTCACAAGTTTGATTCATATAGAATCTCGGAAGCCACCTCACCAGTGCTTATTTGATGCTGGCTCAAGCAGGATTTCCATCCTTCATTGTGAATTACATTAGTATCACTCGGATTGTTTGGGCAAATATCACAAATGATTTTGCATAGGACTCTTGTTAAACAAATTGTGTAAAAAAACTGATGATGTTCAACACGTGTTTGAAAATGGAAATGTGTCACTAACGAGAATTTTTATTGATCTCTTTGGCTCTGAGACTCGATTTAGTGGCATTTTTAGTTTTAGTACTCGGTAGCTTGAGCAAGATTGCCACCTATTCAATATCAACGATCTCGAAATGATATGTCAATAGATAAACGTGTGTATCTCGTGACAAATGGACAAGTTTCTGTTTGAGAGAACCCGAATGGTTGGGGAGGTTTGTGCATTGCCACACTGGGTCCATGATGTAGTTCTTCAATGTCAGACTCAAACCATGTGATTATGACACATATGTATTATGTCCTGTTTCTGCCTTAAGTTGTATGGACTGGCTCTTTCTTTAGACCCTTTTTATCCATACATTTCTTTTTCCATTCTCAACGCTATCATTTTGCTTACCAGGACGTATTACTAACCCTTGTGGTGATTGTTCAGTGTTAAGCTAAATCTTAGTCAGCATATATTTCTCATATACATTCATCTTCTAAATCAACCTAATGACTATTATTTCTACTTTAGGTTATCCTTGGGGTAGATCCTCCGGTTTCTGGTGGTCATAGGATGTTCCTAACCTCCACCTTATGACTTCAGAATCGTCATGAAATTAAGATGTTGTTGGGTATAAGATCGAACCATAAAACCTTTTCTTACTGTTCAGCACATTGAGTCGATTAGATCATATTTTAATTACATTTTCTCCCCTTATTTTAAATAATAAACACTTAGTTTTTGAAATACCTTGTGATTAAAATATGTCTTGAAAATTCTGTGGGAGAAAATATTATCAGCATGAATGGTTTGGAACATTTTGATAATGTTTTGAATACATAAGAATTGTCGTTGTTGATGTATCCAAGAACATTAAAACTTTGTTTTTCGAAAAACTCCCCCTCAAAAATAGGACCAATTGAAAAATTATTGTCTTTTGAAAACATTGTGAGGGTTGGAGTGTTGAACACACAATTTTGAAAGATTATGAATTGTCATCGAGAAATTCTTGAAAAAATCGTGTTCAACTTTTTGAAAAACCAAATGTTAGAGGACTTCTCTTCTAACGGTAAGGGTAAGCGCACTGATACGTACACTATCCTTTTTCTTGAGCTTAAAACATTGAATGTCTTGTAAGAACAGCTCAAGACCGAGAAACGTTAATTTTCTCGTTGTGAGGATGAGTTATAAACCTTCCTTTATTTGAAGTCCGGGTTATGTACTGATATTTGCACATAAGCCATTTAGAAAATTAGAAATGACATGTTTTGAAACTATTTGAAAACTCTCGCTCGAACTTCATTTACACACCCGTGTCAATGTTAATCGACATTTCTAAGCACGTAAATGTTATCGATTCCAAGAGACATGTCGAGAAGATTCTTTTTGGAAATTTTCTGATTTTCTGATTTTGTATTTTCTTTTTGAAGTTTTATATTTTTGTATTTTGCTTTTCTCAAAAATATTTACACGGTGATGTTTGATGATGATATCAAGCAGTCTCATTTGCCAGAACCTCCAGTTCCGCTGGAGTCAAACATCTCATACCAATCCTTCGGACAAGATACTTAAACCGATCCTCAGGAAGGGCTTTCGTAAACATGTCAGCTAATTGGTATTCAGTTCTGACAAAATATAATTCAATTATACCATTTTCAACCTGTTCCTTTATGAAGTGATACCGAGTTGCATGAGATTGCTATGGCTGACTGAGAGTCGCAATACAACGGTATTTTGTTGTAGTTGAAGCCATAATCTTGAAGCTATGTTCGCATCCACATTACTTGAGCATAACATGCAAATAACGCCATGTATTCAGCCTCTGCGGATGACATTGCAGTACAGTCTTGCTTCTTTGACATCCAACTGACTAGCTTATCACCTAGGAACTGTATTCCTCCAGAAGTGCTTTTGCGAGTATCAACGCAACCGGCATGATCGGCATCTGAAAAAGCTGTTAGTTCAAAGCCAGAACCCTTCGGATACCAGAGTCCCATATGAATGGTACCTCTTAAGTATCGAAAGATCCTTTTAACCTCTTTGAGGTGTTTTTCAGTCGGTTGTAACACCCCCAAAATCAGGTCGCAGCGGAAAGGTAACAATGGGGTGCTACGTCAAAGTACAAAAATTAAGTCTGGTCTACTAGATGTCAAGTACATGAGTGACCCAATTTTACTACGATAATCAGATTGGGTCTAGGGTTCTCCACTCAAATCATCATTTAGTTTTGGGTTTAGTAGCCAATGGTGTACCAATGCGTGACAATTTGTCCATATTATGCTTTTTCAGGAATTTCTAAGCGTACTTGGCCTGATTGTAAAATTACCTTTTGGGACTGGTGGATCTGAAGTCCTTAAAAAGAATTGCATCTCCCCCATTTAGGGACATTTCAATCTACTGTGCATTAATTTTCAAATCTTTTTGATATTTAGATTTGTAGGACCAAAAAAATTTGTCATCAACAATAAAATCTGCACAAGTAGAATATCCTCCCCGTATTTTATCTTGAATAACGTTGGGTCAATTGTACCTTTAGTAAAGCCTTTGGACATCAGGAAGTTGGAAAGTTCATCATACCAGGCTCTTGGAGCTTGCTTTAATCCATACAAAGCTTTCCTCAGAAGGTAGACTTTTTCTGGATGATCTGGATCAATGAACCCTTTTTGGCTGAGCAACTAAAACCTCTCCTTCAGTGGGACATTAAGAAATGCCGTTTTTATATCCATCTGATAGATTGGAAAATGACTTGTGTGCTGCGTAGGCTCGGAATCTAACTGCTTCAAGCAAAGCTCAGACTGGTGCAATGATTCTTCGAAATCAATACCCTCTTCCTGAGCATAACCTTTAGCTACAAGTCGTGCTTTGTTGCGAATTACAGTCTGATCTTCATCCTTCTTGTTCTTCCATAACCACTTTAGCTTTATAATCATCTTGCCAAATGGTTTGTCGACTAGTTCCCAGACTTTTAGCCTGTCGAACTGATGAAGTTATCTGCATTGCTTCGATCCATGCAGAATTGCATTGCCTCCATAATGTTCTTCGGTTCAACAATACTACCGTGGAGAGAGACATACACATTTCAGATCTGTGGCAAGATGTTGTCTTGTTTTGAACTGGCATTGGTTGGATTTCCATGAAATTCGTCTAATGGATGATCTTAGTCATCTGGTAATCATGACTTTGTGGTTGGAAATGAATTGCACATCGGTATTATCAATGTTTGCGTGAGGAGGCTCTAACTAATTTCTGTGTAGCCCGTGTACAAAAAGGATTGATAAATTCAGCTTCTTGAAACGATGCATTCGATGCTTGATCATTGTTGTTTTCCTCAGCATGACCGTGTGTTGGAGTGTAATATTCTTCAATTAAATGACTGAAGAGAAATTCCAACCCTTGATGTGACGAATCTGTCTTTTCTGCTGTAGGAACAACATTTTGTCTTGGGGGGCACGAGGTCAGAGTTTGTCATTAATCTACGCCTTTTTTTCCTTTGAGGAACGAGAGCCTAAAGAGACATTTTCAACAGACATCTCTTGTCGTTGTGGTGCGAGGTCTGAACTATTGTGATCAGACATCATTTGAACATTAAGGAACGGGGCCTGAAGTTTTAGTTGTCAGCAGATGCATTATGAACATTCAGATTAAATTCCTTGAAGCCTGTTTTCTGAGATAGTGTCTTTCCATAACAAAACTCTATCCTTCCTTTATAAGATTGAACGATGTACCTGTACTTAAGAGAGTACCTGCACTAACATCAAGAGCTTGTTTGCTTTCACATTGGTTAGTGATATCTTCTTTTAAACCATTTGGGGGATCACTGTAACTTTGTGGTGCTTGAGGGTGATATCTTTCAGGTGGAACCATTAAGACAACAGTCTTGTGAATTCTTACCGTTGGTTGCACCTAAGACAAGATCTGGGACATGTTGTTTTCTCTTATGCAAAGTTGGAAGTCCTTTTTATTGAAAACCTACGTCTTGTTGGGATCTGTCTATTTGGTTTCGTTGCAACCCTTATTTGCTCTACGGGTTTGTTTCTGTTCGTTGTCTTATTGGATGGAACCTTAGCATGCGAGTTGACTTCTTTCAGGAATTTTGTAACACAAGAATCATGATTTGCATTAAAGACACATTTCTGACATGTCGAGCAAACAAAATGTTTGGAGTCAGAAAAATTTCTAGAGTTCCTAGAGTGTTCTTGTGCCTTTTTTTTAGCCTCCTCCAGGTAGTGATTATGAACTATGTCATTTGAGCTATACCTAGATGAGCTAGGTGCAATCATGCAATGAGGTTTTGCATGGGTAGATTCTCTTCTCTTTGGTAGATAATGTGTAGTGACTGGTTTTGACTGTCGTTTGTTCCGCATCAACTGGGGAGGCAAAACGTGTTTTGAAATTTTAGGTCGTTCAGACTTTTAAACGCAGTTGGTTTCTAACAACTGATTGGTTTCTGTGTGGGTTGTTAAAACTGGTTTCCCCAAGATTGATGGTTTGAAAACTTAGTATTTCACACTATTCCTGTTAGTTTCCTTAACTCATTTTTTAATGCTGCAATTGCAAACCCCTTTTTCTGAATCTGAGCTAGTACATCAGCATTTTCATTAGACTTTTTGTTTAGTTGTGCCATTAAAGAGTCATTCTGGTTTTTGGTCTGAACTCGTGTCGTTTTGATAGAATCAAAAAGATATTTGTAAGTCTGTTTCAAGTGCTCTTTTTCCTTATGTAACAGCTCATTCTCTGCAAGTAATTTAGCCACACTATGTTCCAATTCGATCTTTATTGTTTCAATTTCATCGATGTCATTATTAACCTTGGCTTCATTACCTTTCTCTTTCAAAAATTGACTCTGTTGCCCTGATTTTAAAACATTGTTTTCCATTTGTAGTTCAAGATTAATACAATGTGCTTCGAGTTTTGCAAAATCTTTTTGACACTGGGCAACAGTCTTTTTAAGACAAACGTTTTCAGACTCGAGTAATTGATTTGAGAGTTCATTTGTCTTGTCATCAGTTAATTTAGCAGGCAAAGGACATGTGTCATGACATTGTTCAGCATTCTGGTCAATCTCTCCTTCATTAATGAATTTAGGTTAGTATGTTGTTGTCCTTTAGCAGATACATTATTATTAGTAGTCATTTGTACCTCAGCCTTTGGCTCTTCATCATATATGGGTCTGATATCTGCATCATCAACATGTGCATCATTCCCTGATCTGCTGCTTGTATCCTGCTCTTGTGATTCTGTCCCATTGCTTTTAATGATAACTGAACTAGCATCCAATGCTTTACTCGTATCAACCTTTTCCATTGTCGTCTGCATCTGTCTTTCATTCACCCTGCTGTCATGCTCTCTTTTATGCAGTGCTCTTTTATCAATCGACTTTTTGACATATTCCATGAATTGGACTAGTGTCTCACGGAATTCTGGAATATCAAGTTGAGTGTATTGTAGAAAGTAGTTGCGTGTCATAATAAATATTATTCAATTCAAATAAATCTTGACTTGATAACATCTAAACTGTGTTCGAGAACTTTAAAAGAAGCATGGGATCCAATCTCTTGAAATTCGTTGTTATCAAGTTGCTTGAAGTTGATCATGTTTAGGAACTCGTGCTGTAAAGTTTCAAAATTCTTGACCAAAAGGTGTTGTCAAACGACTAGTCCGAAGCCATTTCTCGGTTCGAACTTCCTTTTAAGTAGGTGTTTTGGAAAGACGGCTTGAGGTGTGACTGACGTGTGAAAAGATACATGCAACTTTCCTTTGATTTTTTTGTTTCTTGAATTAGTTGCATTTGTTGTTCTTTTGATTCCGAACACGAAGATAAGGTATCTTTCTTTTCCATTTTATCGTGAATTGAAGTGAAAAAGATTTATTGGATCTTAAGTGGATGTGATGTGATTGAAGTTGTGGTTTTGAATACAATTAACGTTCACGGGATTTTACAAATCTATGATTAAAACCGATAAAAAGTTTAACGGGATTTTACAAAATCAATAGAAAACCGTGAGTGAGTAATTGATTGTGTTTAAGGTTTGTCTGTTGTGAATTGAGTGTCTTTTAAGTTCTTGTTTGTCATGATGTTATGTTTTGATTAGAAAATGATTAATAGATTCCCAAATTCGGTCAAATACCACCTGATGCGCGGATCGACCTAGTGTCTTTAGTCAAAACGCAATGAGACAAAAACGCAACTTGGGACAAAACGCAACCTTGAAGACAAAACGAAATGAGCAAAACAGCCACCTTAAGACAAAACGCATGAGCAAAAGCGCAACATTGTGACAAAACGCAATGAACAAACGCACAGATTCTTCTAGGCAAAACCGCAGATTTGTTGCGATTTTTGGGCAGCATAACGTTGGATTTACTTTGATAAAAGGTCTTCAGTAGCAAAACGCAATGACCAAACGCAATAACGAGCAAAAACGCAATGACCAAAACGCAGTGAGAGCAAAAACGCAATGACCCAAAACGCATGTGTTAAGTTAAGTAGATTGCCTTTAATCGATTTTAAGGGAGAGCAAAAACGCAAGGACCGAATACGTAGTGAGAGCAAAACGCAATGACAAACGCAATGGAAGAACACGCCCTTTCAGTTGACAAAACGCAGCCAAGAATAATCTTCAAACTTCTTGAAAGTACGAAAATGATGTTAAAACATACCTTAGTAATGATACAAGGGTAGTTCTAAAGCCTGAAAGTAAATTTCTTTAACACTTTTAACCACAAACAAAGATCAAATCTTGATTTTTCTTGCTATTTTTTTCGAAAAAAAAAACAAAAACAACCCACGAATTTTGATGATGTTGAACTACAAATCAAACACGAATCCACCCTTGAAGCTCTGGTACCAATTGTAGGATCCTTTTAACACATACACTTCATATCATACACGGATCTAGATCAAGAAAAGAGAAAGTGAGAGTGAGATGATTTCCTAAAGAGAGAAAGAAGAGAGAGAGTGAGATGGGAGAGAAAGAAGAAAAGTGAAATGTTTATTATGAAATCAACTCCTTTTTCCTTGGTGGAAAAGTTACTTATATACCCCGACACATTAAGTGACGTTCGGGATATTTGACTAGGACCCGGGCTCGGGTTTTGCTTGGGATTAAACCCGAAACATATACAATATTAGATTAACTATCGAGCCCGATTCCCGATACTTTCCTATTACAACGTTAACTAATTGATTGACCGAGACTAAAATACATAATGGACGAACTTCATGTTCGACTCAATATTTTGAGGCTAACACAAACGAATAGTCGTTCTACACTTTTGATCATATAAATCTCAAAAGAAGCCCCATTGATACTTTCATACCAACTATTATTGTAAGCAAACTCAACCAGACACAAATACTCGTTCCAAATTTTCCATCCACTCCAAAGCGCATGATTTCAACATATCCTCCGAGTCTGAATACTGCATTCAGTATGTCTATTAATCTAGGCTGAAAAGCAGTACTAAACTTAAATCTTGTTTCTAAGCCTTCTGCAAACCTTTCCAAAATTATGAACTAAAACGCAGATCCTATGAGACACAATTGATGCAGGCGTACCATGTAACCGAATAATCTCTTGCTGAAAGATCTTTCCCACTTCCAAGTCAGAATTTCTAGAGGCTGAAGAAGACCACTTGCACGTTGATGTTCGATTTTAACTTGTTAACACGTTAAGCATTTTGCCACAAATATAGCCACCTCGTGTTTGATACCATTCCACCAGAAATTCTGCTTCAAGTCTTTATACATATATGTAGAGTCGAGATGAATAGAAAAGGGAGATCTGAGAGCCTTGGTCAAAACAACTTCTTAAATAGAGGAATAGTCAAGAACACATAATCTATTACTGTAGCATATTACACCATGCTCGTCTACCTGAAATTATTCCTACATACCCTCCTTCAAATTTTCTAACACGGATCATAATTCACCATCTTCATTCTGAGCTTCTTTGATCCACGATATAAGTTTAGGTTCAATATTAAGGCTAGCTATATCACCTTCAGAACCACGAACAACTAACTCGACTTCCATGAGCTCCAAATCTCTGATAATCTCATGTTGAATTTTGAGATATACCATAATTCGAGAGTTCTTTCTACTAAGTGCGTCTGCTACAACATTAGCCTTGCTCGAATGAAAAACACCTCAAAATGAGTTAAATATGAGGCAAAGAAGTTCTTTCTACTAAGTCCTTGAGAAGTTCCAACCAACGCCTTTGCCTCATATTTAACTCATTTTGAGTAAAAATATATTTGAGGCTTTCGTGATCGGTAAAGATGTTACAAGTTTCCCTATACAAATAATGTCTTCAAATCTTATGAGCAAAAATGACTGTTGCCAACTCCAAGTCATGTGTCGGATAATTCACCTCATATGGTTTCAGTTGCCTCGATTCATAAGCGATAACCTTCCCATGTTGCATAAGAATACAACCAAGACCTTTCTTCGACGCATCACTATAAATTTGGTATCCACCTGTCCAAGAAGGAAGAGTAAGTACGGGAGAAGAAACTAGTCTCTTTTTCAGCTCTTCAAAACTCTTCTCTCGATCTTCATTCCAGACAAACTTCTCTCCTTTCCGCATAAGTTTCATCAAAAATAAATCAAGAAGTGAAAACTCTTCCATAAATCTTCTATAATACCCCGCAAGTCCCAAAAAGCTTCTAACTTCGGTTACTATTGTCGGTCTCGGCCACTTAGTGATAACCTTAACCTTAGCATGATCTATAGTAATACCATCGGCTGATAAAATATGACCAAAGAATGCCACTTGCCCCAACCAAAAGTCACACTTGAACAATTTAGCATAAAGCTTTTTCTGGCGCAATCTTTCTAACAGAATACGAAGATGATCTTCATGTTCCTCCCTCGTCTTCGAATACAGAAAGATGACATCAATGAACACTATGAAAAATTTGTCCAAGTACTCATGAAAGACACGATTCATCAAATCTATAAAAATGGCTAGAGCATTAGTCAATCCAAAGGCATCACAAGAAACTCATAATGACCATAACGAGTGCGAAAGGCTATTTTAGAAACGTCTTGCTCCTTTACACGTAGCTGAAGATAACCTGACCTCAGATCAATCTTTAAGATAAACTTTGCACCCTGAAGCTGATCAAACAAATCGT
>BQNB010082852.1:0-10620 GCA_026074375.1 Tanacetum coccineum
ACACATTTTCTATTCTTTTGGCATTTTTATTGCTTTTATTTGGCAAAATCCCGGGTAATTTAATGTACAATTAAGCAAATATCAGGAAGAATCCCGACTAAATATCATTTTGTGCAGTAAAGCACAAGAATATTTGTTAAAGGGATGTGATGTCTTTTTGGCACACATTACCACAAAGGAAGCCAAAGACAAGTCGGAGGGGAAGCGACTTGAGGACGTGCCAATTGTCAGAGACTTTCCTAAAGTTTTTCCTGAAGACTTACCGGGTATTCCACCAGCTCGACAAGTAGAGTTCTAAATTGATTTGGTACCAAGTGCTGCACCTGTAGCACGGGCACCTTATCGATTGACACCATCCGAAATGAAAGAACTGGCGGAAAAACTTCAAGAACTATCCGATAAAGGCTTTATAAGACCTAACTCTTCACCTTGGGGAACCCCGGTCTTGTTCGTCAAGAAGAAAGACGGATCATTTCGCATGTGCATCGATTATCGTGAACTGAACAAGTTAATGGTGAAGAACCGTTACCCACTTTCTAGAATTGATGACTTGTTCGATCAACTTCAAGGGTCGAGTGTCTACTCGAAAATCGACTTATGATCAGGTTACCATCAGTTGAGAGTTAGCGAAGAATACATTCCCAAGACCGCGTTTAGGACGCGTTACGGGCATTATGAATTCTAAGTAATGCCTTTTGGTTTGACAAACGCACCAGCAGTATTTATGGACCTTGTGAATCGGGTGTGAAAACCTTATGTGGATAAGTTTATGATTGTCTTTATTAATGATATACTAATTTATTCAAATAACAAGGAAGAGCATGAAGAGCATCTCAAATTAATTTTAGAGTTGCTTAAGAAAGAGGAGTTGTACGTAAAATTTTCCAAGTGTAAATTTTGGATTCTAAAAGTATAGTTTCTCGGACACGTAATTGATAGCAAAGGCATTCACGTGGATCTAGCAAAGATGGAGTCAATTAGAGATTGGGCGTCTCCTAAGACTCCGACAGAGATCCGCCAATTTTTAGGACTTGCCGGTTACTACCGCAGATTCATCGAGGGCTTCTCCAAGATAGCGAAGTCAATGACTAAGCTGACTCAGAAGAATGTGAAGTTTGACTGGGGAGAGAAGGAGGAAGCCGCATTTCAATTGATTAAACAAAAGCTGTGTAGCGCACCCATTCTGGCCTTGCCTAAAGGATCAGAAAACTTCATTGTTTATTGTGATGCGTCGCATAAGGGTTTGGGTGTCGTGCTTATGCAAAACGAGAAAGTTATAGCCTATGCTTCTCGACAACTGAAGATCCATGAGAAAAACTACACAACTCATGATCTGGAACTTGGAGCTGTGGTGTTCGCTCTTAAGATGTGGAGACATTACTTATACGGAACAAGGTGCACCGTATTTACCGACCACAAGAGTTTACAACATATCCTTGATCAAAAAGAGTTGAACATGAGGCAACGGCGTTGGTTGGAGTTGCTTAGTGATTACGATTGTGACATCCGCTACCACCCAGGGAAGGCGAACGTAGTTGCTGATGCATTAAGCAGAAAAGAAAGGGTTAAACCTTTAAGGGTCCGAGCCTTAGTCATGACTATTGGCTTGAACCTTCCTAAACAAATCCTAGAAAGCATTGAAGCCAGAAAACTTAGATGCAGAAGACGTTGGTATTCATGCTTAGAAAGACCTCCAAAGGAAAATTTGGACCCCGTGCTGACGGAACTTTAATGTTTAAAAAAACAACAGGAAGTTAGTTACCGGTGTTTATTGTGACTTAAACTTATAATCATGACACAGATCCTCCATACGTCCAAAATATTCCATTCATCTGGGTTCTGACAAGATGTATCAGTACTTGAAGCAGTTGTATTGGTGGCATAACATGAAGACGAATATTGCCACTTACATTAGCAAGTGTCTGACTTATGCTAAAGTCAAGGCAGAGCACCAAAAACCTTCTGGGTTGCTAGTCCAACCAGAGATTCTAGAAATGGAAGGGGCAAGAAAATCACCATGGATTGTCGTCCCTAAAACTCCATAAGACGACAAACGGTTATGACCACCATTGGGTGATCGTGGAACGTCTTACAAAATTCTACTCCTTTCCTACCAATGATGGAAAATGATCCATGGAGTAAGTTAATGAAGCTTTATGATAGGTCACATGAATCTTGAATCAATCATATCAACATGTAAGATTAGAGAGAATGAGAGCAAGTAAAGGGAAAATTCAAATCTTATTATGGAGGGAAAAATGAGAGTTAGTTACAAGGGCATCACCCTCTAATGAAGATTAGAGGGCTATTTATAGGCAATGGGAGGGAGGCTTCCCTTCCTTATTTTCCTAACTTGTCAATACTAGTCCCTAGACTTTGGTTATTATGCTATTTCTTACTTAAAGCATAATAAACCTTATTACAAGCTATATTAAACTAAACAAAATAAAGTCTAATAACAAAATATAGATAAAACCATCATAATCAAAGCACTTTTCATAAACCCAACAATCCTCCCCCTAAGGTCGATTATTCTGGGTGTTCCCTCTATCCTTGGTCCAAGTGTCTTCCATCACGTACATCTCCCATCTTCTTATTTGATCTCGATAATTCAATCGAACTTCAATCTCTTCTCAACGAACTTAAAGAAAACTCCAACTTCATCATTTTGTGTAGATCTTTTGCACATAGCCATACTTGACAACATTATAATAACTCTTTAGTCCTTCAAGCATTCTTCACAAGTGGTGCATCCAAAACTAGTATCTCTGAATGTCCTATCGCCCTTTTCTCTTTCTTCTTGCTAATAGTGTAAATGATTCCATGTTCAGGCTCATAGACAATAGAAAACACAGTCATATTCTTCAATTCTGGGAATAATTGTTGGGTGCCATTGAGATTAATCTTCTAGTTGATAGAGCTTTCCGATTCCAAGTTTTAAAAATTCCTGCCACTCTATCCCATATCATCTGAACTTCCTGATGAACACTGATAGAGACCATAGCAATCCTGTATTAGCATAATCAGGTACCTTGTTATTCACGATCAGCAGATACATGTCTTCAATGTCATTCTTATTGAGGTTCTTGTAATCTGGCTCGGTTATTGACACTATGCAATCATTAGCTCTTCTTTCCACAATCTCTGTGATAAACTTATGGTTTCAATGACCAATTCCCAATATGTCTTGATGACTTGAAAACGATCTATAGTTGAATAGATCTCTTCCCTTTCAGGTCTCAGTTCTTTCTGTCTACTATGTAGAAGATCTTCGCATGAGGATTCGTTCAGTTCAACACCATATCTTGTCATAAGGATTAAACTTCTTTATACACTTATTACATCTGGAAGGTCCGTTCTTCCAATATCATCATCATTGAAACAAATTTGCTGGAAAATTTCTGAAGAGACAAAACGAACTTCTCGAAGGGACCTGAATTTCCCTTCTTCAAGTACAAAAGTTCTTGATTGATCAGAATAGTGCCATAGAGCTTCCCAGATCCTCTTTGACAGCTTTGAACTAATTGTGTAATTCTTTTCGTAATGTGAAGAGACAAGAATTTCCTTTTTGCTTTCCCAAACAATGTCACTTTGCAAGAAATTCTTCATCTGATCAATGTGATACTGATGTTCATCTCCTGAAGTACATCTTTGTCTTAGCATCTCATCCGCCATCTTCTTCAACTTAGCTTCATCAATTGTCAAAGATATCTCTTCCATGATGTCTTGTGTTACTTGCTTAGTTGGAATCTCATCATCATCAGAAGCATAAGAATCAGTCCAGAAATCAAATTCATCATCTTGTTCTTGATTACCTAAAGTAGAAGGACCTGGTTCCTCTACATTAACTTGTCCAGACGATGACTCTCCAGATACATATGCTTCATACTCTGATGTCTTCTGCCTTTTTGCACTATTCTCCCCCTCAGGATGAGCATCATCATGAGGATCGTCCTGATCTCTTGTTGCGACGTAAGAAGATCTACAAGCAGTTTGTGGTACCTAAGTCTTCTCAAACTTCTTTTGGAGAGCCAACCAGATTGCTATGTCTTGTTGTTGTAACAGATGATCAGCTTTCATAGCAAGGTATAATTGATATTGTTGTTCTGGAACAGAGGATGATTGAACTTGTGCCGGATGAACATGAAGAATATGACCCGACATATAACTGCGTACAGATGCATCAACTAAAGAAGGAATAACATTGTCAATTGCATTTTGAATCTGTGATGATATATGTGCCTGCATACGCCCACGATCATTGCAATAATAGCTTTAGATGATTAAATCTTTTTGCTCTTCTTTAGTTGTTTTCCCTTTCCAGAATCAACCCTTCCCGCCAGATACACCGAAACGAAAGAAGGAACTTGATTCTCGAACTAGCACAGGAACATCCTCTTTACTAGCTCATTACTCTCTTTTCACCAACGAGGAAAGCGTTTCCATCATGGACAATCATGAAGATTATCAGCAGTTGATCACTTTGATGTCTGTGGCATGAACATTATTCTTGAGTATGTGCAAATAAGTAACCATATCGTCCCTGTATCATGAAAGAAAACTCTTGTATCTTTTTGCATGATTGGGTTTTGCCTTGATCAATGATAGAAAACGATTGTGTTTTGTTAACATTGGTGTAGATTAACCTGATTAGTGGTGTAGGTTGAGTAACCGTCATTCCTGGAGTTTCTCAGTAACACAAGATACGAGAGTAGAGAGATTTCCAGAGTGATCTAGTTGGTGAGGGAAGTGGTGAAATCCTAGTCTCCTCTACATTCTTCCCTTTTCACCCTTCTCCTTAATTCAAACACTTCATCAGTTATTTCATCTTCTTCATCATCAACATTTACAGGTGGAACAATATTGGTAACATCTACCATTGTAGTCTCTTCCTCCTTTTCCTGAACAATCTCCACCTCCGGACTTTCCTTATCACTCCTGGGCTCTAACCTAGTGCCAGTAATAAGATGGTCATCATGCCTAGGGGGTGAATATCTCAACATTCTCATGATCCTTCAACAAGCTTCTCAATCGTCCTAGCTGCCAAGTGCTCGTATACCAGTGCCACATTTTCTCTTGCTTCTTGTTCTTCACGACTCTTGTGCTCGAGCAAGAACTTATTTATTCCATGTCCTTGTAAAATCATCTCATCAGCTTTTTCTGCTGATGGCACTAGAACAGGTGGTGTTAGTCGTGCAGATTGCCTTAATAGGTAATCGAAAACGGATCATAGTTGATCTTATTTGAACACTTTGACCTCAGTTGTCCTCTGTAGTATATGTTAGGTGACCTAGAGGCTCTAGGTGTCCTATGCCATTCCCTAGGTAACTAGTCGACTTGGGACTGAGTCTGAGGAAAATCTAGCCAAATACCTCTACTTACATCTTATATGCTCCGTAAGCTTAACATCTCATACTGTGATCATCCATGCTGGTAATCCGCATCCCTAACCTTGTACTTGTTGACTTCCTGAATTGAAGATATTCTTCATAATATCAACATCTTGAAGATTGTGATAAGCATCTCGAGCACGTCTTGAAATGTCAGGAAAGATAAGTCCATAATTATGATGATGATATTCGTAAATCCGAGGGTATAGTGGATCGAAGTGATAGTATGGAAGAAGCGAAAGTAAATTCTTCCCACATTAACTCCGCATAATCCTACATGAATGTTATTGACAAAGAGTATAACATTTGCATTATCTGCAATGGCGGTTGGTCCCATCCCGTAACGCGTGTAGTCAAGCACTTTTGAGCTATATTTTGCATAGACTCTGCCAAGGCTGGAGAAGACCAGTATCTTTGAAATTAGAAACAGTCTTTGAGTTCCATTGTAAATCCAACTTGTTTGTAAAATGAACCATATCATAGAATGATGGTGGTGCATCAAACAAGCAGTGATTGTTATCGTTTGCTTAGTGGGAAGATAAAAGATATGTTCTGAATCCATCCGATATAAGTGTAGCTCATTTCAATCCAGCAAAAACTTGAGTTGATGCTTTGATCATCTTCTTTAAATTATGCCAGAACTATGCCAAATAAATCAAGTACAAGATGCTGAAGCTGCAATGCTGAATCGACAGATATTCTAATAATATTCATTAGAATCTTGCTCTCAGATGGACATTGCACTTGCTCCAAGTCAAACCTTCTTGTTTGCATCCATAAGTCATACGGCTTGTTTGGAGACACAGTTCATCACCTGGATGAACATCAGCTGCAATGTTGTTCGTTGGCCATTATGATAACGTGAATGAATACAATTGAGGTGTATATGAAACAATAATTTCTTTTGACATTTTTGTATTTTAACTCTCTGTCGTTTTTATATGTTCTTCTGGCAATTCTTTTGAACGTATTTTTGAGTAGTTTGTTTTTCTCATGTGCTCGTTCTTGCTTTTTCTAGCACATGCCATACGCTTTATTCGAATTATTCTTTTTATTTACCATTTTTGTGTGTTCTGGCATTTCTTTTTCGAACACACTTTTGATTTGCTTTTTCGCGTATGGATTTAGCTCTCTCTTTCTGTTTTTAGAATATCCTCACCAGAAATTCTTTGTGACATGATACTCTCTCAAGAAGGATGAAGATTTCTCTTTTGATTTGAATCAAGACACAGTTATGAAAAATTCAAGAGAAATCCTTCAACTTCTTAAAATTGTTTTAAGAAAGAGTATCATTTTGACACAATAACAGATTTTGAGAACTTTTTCAAAAATCATGTGACAAAACTTTTCATGATGTTGATAATATTGAATAATGTAATCACAAACCCACAACTGAATGGACACTAAGTCACTCACTCCTCATTCTGTTCATTGCAGAAAACGGCCGTAGCCGGACATGACTTAGTCCACTTAAACAATTGAGATTTGAAATTAACATATTCAAGTTATAAAAACTTTGATTCTTTCACATTTGATTATGAAGCCTAAACCATGAATACAAACACATCTAATTCAATAATTGAATGGACACTAAGTCACTCACTCCTCATTCTGTTCAATGCAGAAAACGGTCGAAACCGGACATGACTTAGTCCACTTAAACAATTACGAATAGACATATATGATCCATAGCATAGAATTCATGAAAACTTGTTTCTTTGCCAAAATTATTTGTCAGATTTTCAGCACACTAGAAACTGATCGTTTTGTTTTTCACAGACATTCACACAATAAGCATTACAATCATGAAGCAACAACATTATTACATATACAAAACACTTTCACAAAACCACAAACAATTAAACTGATTTTCACCATTAACCTTTACTGAGTTTTGACTTTTGTTGACTACCGAGTTTGACCAGTTGACCTTACCGATTTTGACAATTAGACTTTTTACTGAGTTTCAAAAATAATGACTTTTGTTACCATAAACTCAATATCATCTAAGTGTTTAAATCATTGACAGATTATAACCTGTGCACAAAGAACTAAACTCGGTAAAATAACAGATTCGGTAATGTACATCATAACACAAACTCGGTAAACCTCATCTTTACCGAGTTCAAACTCGGTAATCCCAAATTACTCAAAAACACCTAAGACATATATATCCACTTACGTTTGAGTAAGAAGTGAAATTACAATCGTTGTAATGAACTTAGATAGCGTAAAACAGATTTCTACTCAAACTCAGTAAAAGGATTCGGTAAAAAAGAAAAGTAAAAAATGAAATTAAAATCCTTTATATAGCCATCGAAAATAGTTTAAAAATTAACATTTTCAGTCCCTGTACTTAACTTTTATTGAAAACTATTGAAAAATTATCACATTCAGTCCCTGTACTTAGTATTTACCAATTTTTTTTTGTTTATGAATTTACACAAACTCCCCCTTAAACAAGGAATCTTTTCAAACACCCCCCCTTGAAAATATAACATTTCCAAATTTAGTCATCATGAGAGTTTATTATCAAAAAGATGTTTGTGAATGAAAATTGTAAGAACTCCCCCTTGGATCATGATTCCGTATTTTGCAATGTAAAAGGTTTTAATAAGAAACTTGGAATCATGAAACAAAAGATTGTAATTCTTTTTAAATTATGTTTTTTTTTAATTTTTCAATTTTTTCTTTTGTTTTTGAAATATTTATGTACATGATTGTGATGTATGATCTTTTCACGAAGATAACTTTGTCAGACTTTCCAACTGAGTTGGAGTCATACATCTCATACCAATGCGATGAACTAGATACTCAAAGCGTTCTTTTGGAAGCGCCTTAGTAAATAGATCCGCTAGTTGGTATTCTGTTCCGACAAAGTAAATTTCCACAGTACCCCTCTCAACGTGTTCTTTAATAAAATGATACCGGATGTCAATGTGCTTTGTCTTAGAATGTTGGACTGGATTGCATGAAATAGCAATGGCACTCTTGGAATCACAATACATCGGAATCCGATTGTATTTAAATCCATAGTCAAGCAGTTGAGTACGCATCCATATCACTTGAGCACAACATGCAGACAATGAAACATATTCAGCTTCTGCAGTAGACATCGCAGTACAATCTTATTTCTTTGAACTCCAACTCACGAGCTTTCCACCTAAAAATTGCAATCCTCCTGATGTGCTTTTACAATCATCTTTACAACCTGCATGGTCCGCATCTGAATAGGCAATTAGTTCAAAACCAGAATCCTTCGGATACCATAGTCCCATGTTATAGGACTGTCTTAGGTACCGGAAGATCCGTTTGACCTCTTTGAGGTGTTTGACCGTAGGTCGTGCTTGATAACGTGCACATACAAAAGTAGCAAAGGCTATGTCTGGTCGACTGGCTATTAGATACATAAGCCCTCCTATCATACGACAATAAGTCGTTTGATCAGTAGGAGTGCCTTGTAAATCAACATCTAGTCTCTCTGTTGCCATAGGTGTGCTCATGGAGACACATTCATCTAGACCATGTTTCTTTAACAACTCTATTTCATATAGTGACTGACTTATGAATATGCCACGGTGAGATTGATGAACTTGAAGTCCAAGAAAGAACTTTAGTTCACCTATCATCGACATTTCAAAATTATTTTTCATTAAGTTTGCAAATCTTTTTGAAAAATCTGGATTTGTTGATCCAAAAATAATGTCATCAACATATACTTGAACAAGTAATATGGCTCCCCCGTGACGTCTAGTAAACAAAGTTGGATCAATTATACCTTTATTGAACCCGTGCTCAATTAAAAAAGAAGACAGTTTGTCATACCATGCACGAGGTGCTTGCTTAAGACCGTATAGAGCTTTTATCAACCTGTAGACGTGATTTGGAAATTCAGAATCAATAAACCCTTCAGGTTGGCTGACATAAACTTCTTCTTTCAAAGGACCATTGAGAAAAGCCGTTTTGACATTCATTTGAAAGATAGTGATATTCATATGAGCAACAAAAGCAATGAACATCCGAACAACCTCAAGACGAGCAACATGAGCAAATGACTCCTCAAAATCAATGCCTTCTTCTTGCTTATAACCTTTAGCCACAAGACGAGTTTTGTTCCGAACCATAATATTATCTGGATCACACTTATTCTTCTAAATCCATTTGAGAGCAATACCATTCTTTTCTTCTGGTCATGGAACCAATTCCCAAACTTGAAGTCTTTCAAATTGATTCAACTCATCTTGCATGGACTCAATCCAACTATGATCGGCCATAGCTTCTTTGATGTTCTTTGGTTCAAAAGTGCTAACGGTTAATGCCAAACACGTACAATAATAAAAATAAATAGCACATTTATTGACGTCGTCAAAGACTTGAAAACACAGGGTGTTATAATACATGCAAACCTCAGAATCAGTATGTAGCCGTTGACGAGTCATAACATGTTTGGATGGGTCACTAATAACTTGGTCTAGAGAATGATCTTTTGTCCAAATGTGAGTCAAGGGTTATAATTGATGGAAATTCTGCACATTTGATGGTTCGAGATTCGTTATAGATGACTCAATGTCCTCATGATTCAGAGAATCATATGGAACAAACTGTGTATTACCATCAAAATCAGCAGAATCTTCTTGATTAAATTCATCGGACTCTTGTAAAGAGATTGGATAAGTTTGTTCGTCAGATGTTGTGACAACAGGAGGAGCCTCATGTGTGTCAACAATGATTGAAGATGTAGAAGGTGAGTCTTCTTGATCGTGAGTCAGTTGTGCAGCGGAATTGATGGTAGTATCAGAAGATTTTTGCTCAAAATAATCTTCAAACATTGGACCGAGCAAATTATCCAAATCCTCTTTTGAAGGAGTATTCATTAAGTCATCTGATGAATTTTGATTATTAAATCGTTGAATTTCGGGTTCTAAACAATCGTGCTCAGAAGCTATTGCTGTAAGCTCATCAAACTTGACATGAATAGTCTCCATAATCCTTTTGGTGCGACGATTATAGATTTGAAAACCTTTTGATGTTTTCGAATAACCAATAAAAACCCTAATGTCTGCTTTAGGTTTCATTTTCCCAAGATCATCACGGTCATTTGTTGGATAACACAATGAGCCAAACACATGAAAATATGTAGTATTTGGTTTTTGACCGTGTAATAGCTCATAAGGGGTTTTGTTGTATCGAGTATGGATGCTTGATCGATTTTGAGTAAAACAAGCTGTAG
>BQNB010082853.1:0-29205 GCA_026074375.1 Tanacetum coccineum
GATCCATTCTTTGGCATTCTAATTCCAGAAAATAATTCTGAAGCATCTTCTTCTTCGGATGTTATTCCTACCATTGTGCACACTGCTGCTCCTAACTTAGAACACTTTACCAAATGGACCAAGGATCATCCTTTAAACAACATCATTGGTGAACTCGGAAGACCTGTTTCCACAAGACTCCAACTCCATGAACAAGCTTTATTTCTTTCATAAGTTGAACCTAAGACTTACAAAGACGCATTAACTCAAGCATGTTGGATTGAAGCAATGCAAGAGGAGTTAAATGAATTTGAACATCTTGAAGTCTGGGAACTCGTTCCTCGTCCAGATAAAGTGATGGTTATTACTTTAAAATGGATCTACAAGGTGAAACTTGATGAATTAAGAGGAATTATGAAAAACAAGGCTCGATTGGTTGCTCGTAGTTACCGTTAAGAATAGGGAATTGATTTTGAGGAATCCTTTGCTCATGTGGCTAAACTTGATGCTATTCGAATATTCCTCGCATTTGCTACTCACATGAATATGACCGCCTACCAAATGGATGTAAAGACGACATTCTTAAATGGCATTCTGTGCGAAGAAGTTTGTGTTAGCCAACCGGACGGGTTTGTGGATCAAGACAATCCAAATCATGTGCACAAGCTTAAGAAGGCACTCTATGGGTTAAAACGAGCTCCTCGCGTATGGTACGATCTATTGTCGAAGTTTCTACTCTCTCTGGAATTCTCTAAAGGAATCGTAGATTCCACATTGTTCATCAGAAGACAAGGCAAATATATTCTCCTGGTACAAATCTATGTTGATGATATAATCTTTGCGTCTACTACACCTGAACTATATGACCAATTTTGAAAAATAATGTGTTCGAAGTTTAAGATGTCAATGATGGGCAAAATATCATTTTTTTTTCTAGGACTATAGATTTCACAAAGTCTTAGAGGCATCTTTTTAAACCAGTCTAAATATGCTCTAGAATCTTTGAGAAAATATGGTATGGAATCTAGTGACCCCGTAGATACGCTAATGGTGGAGAAATCTAAACTGGATGAGTGAAGATCTTAAGGGAAGCCATTGACCTCTATACACTATCTGATTTGGAATGGTTGGCAACACTTATGTATTCTTACAGCCAGTAGACCATGACCTTACATTATGATTGTTGATGCATGTGTACCCGGTTTCAGGGCAAAGCCTACTGAAAAAGCACTTTACATGCTATAAAAAAGAATCTTTAAATAACCTATGAGAACCGTTAAATAGGGGACTCTGGTATCTAAAGGATTCTTCTATTGCTTAACATCTTATGCAAGATGCTTGATCTTGCTGGTTGCCAAGATACTAGACATATCTAAATCTGGAAGTGATGCATATTATTAAGAGAAGACTATGTTTGCTGTTATCAAAAAGCAGATATAGACGTTGTGATATCCTGTAGGAAGCTATAAAAATATAGCCTTGTCGGCTGTTGTGCTCAAGGTCCTTTGGATGAGATCACGCTTACCGACTAAGGTCTTGGATTCAATAAAATTACAATGTACTGTGATAACAACAACGTATTTCCTTTATGTTGCTACAATGTTCAACATTCTTGATCGAAGCATATTGCACATCAGATTCCACTTCATCAATGAGCAAGTGGAGAATGACTAGTAGGTAGAGCTTTACTTTTTCAACAGGAGTATCAGCTAGCGGACATATTCACTAAAAGCCCAATGGCAGGAGAAAGAATTGAATTTCTGATCAAAGCTGGGAATGTTTAAATATATACATCGAAAGTTTTTACGACTTGAAATAGTTGCCAGGTGAAGCTTGAGAATAGTTGGTCGGTCATTATTCTGATTTCCTGTGTATCATTATAATATATATTCAAACACAGAAATACAAAAAGATTAATTTTTCAGAAAACTTTTATAAAATCCAAAACTTATAATATAATATATTTTAAACCCAAAGGAAAAAATTAAAAATTGAGAAAATATAAAAATGAGGTTATAATGCTGTCTTCTGAAAATCTTGATTTAACATTTTACGTTCTTATAAATGGTCATTCAATAAGGGAAAACTCGAGGGTTGTAAATGAAGTTTCGAAGCAGAGAAGTTCCAAATGTATTCTAATTTCATGCCAAATGGCTTGCTATATTTTATGATAGCAAACCCAGTCATCATCTTTAAAGGCAAGGTATTTAAAAAGAAAAACTTGGACCTCATAACGGGATTTATTCTCGGGGCATGGTTACTTAATGACCATTGCAAAGGCTTTTGTGTTTACACTTTGCAAACAAATTGTTATGCTTTAATTTATACAATAGGTGTAACGAGAATATCTGTCAGTGCATTTATTTGTCAAATAAGTTAAATCTTATTTTTTTTGTAAAATGTTGTCTCACAATGAAATCAGTGTTTTCAGTAATCTCAAAAAGCTTTTTCAAAGACAAGTTGACCACCCAAACATGACTACACTTCTTTAAATAGAAAACGCTGTCATTATTTGAGGGGTGTAGTAATTTTATCAATTTAATCTTTTAAAGCGGTTCTTTTTTTTCAAAAAAAAAAAAATTAAGTCACAATATAAAGGATAAAGTTTGTAATTATCGGTCGGTTCTCAATTTTAAGGGGGGGGGGGGGGGTTATTGGGTTTTAACTACAAGGACTTTAGATGTCATTTGTTCAAACTATTGGGACTTATTTACACTTGTGTCTTAGTGATTCAGCTTTAAACTACTGACGATCAATATTCCAACACCCTCATAGTTTGTAAAAGACTTGGATTGCTTGGAAAATACTTTCATAGTTTTAAATTGCCTTGATGGTTGATTATCACAGATTGATTTAAGCTTATAATTCTTTATCACGGATCTCTAGTATATGTGTCGTACTAGGTTTTGCTGATTCGAAGGATATCGAAACCAGCACGGGGGAAGGAATAGATATACAGGAAAGATATGAGTACACGTGATGGAATTCATTATCATATTTCTCTTTTCTAGGTCTTTTGGAAGACAAATGTTCATAACGCAGAGGAAAATCAGAGTTTAAAACTTGTTTCTTTCAGGTTGGTACTATTTCACTTAACATGGGGGTAGAGATATCTTTTTATTTTTAGTATGCATTATTTGTGAGATACAAGGGGGAAGTGTTGTTAAGAAGATTTATCCTAAACCGTAAGAAGATTGGTTATCGTGTAAGAAATGCTTCCTCATACAGATAATCATTAAGCTTATATTTTTAATAGAGTTAGAATTTTGTAACAAAAAAGAGGTCACATAGGTTTGATAAGTATGTGATTCCTTATGTTAGTCAGTATTCTGCGAGAAGTAATATGTGTTCATTTGGGACTTAGTTGACTTAGGTGTTATTCATTTCGATCATCTACTTTGAGGGAATAATTGTGGTCATCCTAGACTTAGTTTTCTTTGGTGTTTCAATTTTACATCATCACTATCATGTAAGGGAAATACAGGACATCCGGTATTATTGACTTTGGTGTTCGGTATCAAATCTTGAAAGGTTAAGTGTGTACTTTGGATATCTGAGGCTTTATACATTAAGACTTCTTGATGCGGCTTCCAAGAAAGTTTGAATCTACTCAAGAAAAGATTGTTGGTTCAGGGGGAAGCTAAGACAATATCAACACAGACATCACCAAACACACAAGCTCAAGTTACATTGTATAATGAATTATTTCATACTCGAAGTTTGAAGCAAAGACTTTCGTATCATGTAAAGAAAGTTGAAGCAATGTCGAAGAGTGCTTGGACAGAGAAAGATCAGATTGACAAACTTTTGAAGAAAGAAGTTACCTATTACTGATACAAAGAACCATATGGATTCTATCATAAGATGTTTCATCATTCAGTCAAATCCTCATAATATTTATCTTGTGAACTATGTAATTGTGTAGTGTAGACTTATAAATTTATGCATCATTATAGTGTTTGAGTTGAATTTTAAGAATTTCTTAGTAAAATTCAAAAATTTTGAAATTACATACTCAAACATCATATAATTCCTCTATAGTTTATGGATGGGAGATCTAAATGTTATACTGTTTAGATCATTGTGTAACTTTTTTGCACCCGAACGTATTCAATCAATTGATATCAAATAATATTCAAGGGATTAACATTTTAGATAAGGGGAGAAATATGTGATTAAAACTGTAACCCCCCAAATTGGGTCGCAGCGGAACTATGGGTCCGGGGGCGATGTTTCTTATGAATTCAACAACAAAGAGATATATAGAACGTCCAAAAAGTCGTTTGAAACCGTTAATTGGATTTATCACAATATTTGTTACATAAGCCCGAAAGCTTTAAATTGTTCACTTAATCAAAAATACAAGATTTTCCGCCAAAAACAGTTAACAAAAATGAAATGCGACAAAATCTTTAATGCAAGACATCCATATCAAACCACAATGTATCCATTCGCTCCTTGTGCTTAGTGATCCCCTGAATAACATTGCTTTAAATCGTCAACAATATTGTTGGTGATTTCATTAGGTTTGATATAAATAATATATGGTTGGGTCACAGATTTCCCCAAGGTATGATAATGCAACAGATGAAGATATAATATAATGTAATTACGTGTGCTCTAAGTCATGACACTGAAGCTTGACGTGGTATGGATGCCAAAAATTATTGGGGCAGTTTGCACGTGGTGATGTTCTAACCGCAACATCCATATATTCGACATGGTATCCGTTCGTTTCACTTGTGATAGCTTAATCACACCGTACGGGGTTTTGTCTAACCCATTGATCTATTAATATCATTGCGACTCTCATTTAACAGTTCATGATAATGTAATGGGCTCAGATATGGGTTATTGCTAATTAGGCAACACGTTAAATTCATATTGTGAAACTTAAACCACTTGTGTCCAATTATAAAGCATTGGCATGTTTTTCCCCCAATATCTTTGTAAAAAACATAAGCATGAAAATGTGGGCTTTGAATCAACTTGTGTGTGTAATGCCTAAGTGTATCACATAATAACGTGGCCATGTGAATTGATCACTGAACCTATTAATTAAGGTCGTGTAAGTACTGAGTACTTAATCTAACAACATTGAATATAATCCTAAAGTTGTCACATTGTACTATCGTTCGGGCTATCATAATTAAAGAGGTCATGACATGACGTTCGAGGAGTTAGGACACTTTAAATCGTAAATCCAACAACTCGTCGAAACGCCATCCGAAGAGGCCTCATTATGAAACTCCCTAGTAATATAGTACTTTGATAACCACATAATATTCTATATAGCTCAATCACCAACTAATGGTTTTGGAAAAATTGTGTTTAATAAGTTAAAACGTTTATAATTACCGTTTAGTAAAACTGGCGTAACTTTCGCGTTTTAAACCCGATTCTCGCGTTTCTTATGTCCATCTTTTCGTATTAAGACGGGTTATCAATATTTGACATTTTTATAAATTTTAACCCCTGATGAACAGTAACTTTTACTGTTCATGACAGACATGAGGTCTTCGTATTTATAATCGTATTTGTGTCGTTAAATCCAGTAAATGCTGTATTTTATTCGTTATAGCTCCGTTGTTAATGATTCTTGCGAGGTCACGTTCTCGTATTTGAAAGTTCTATATTTTTTTTTATGAGGTTTTAAAAAAATATATTTTTTCTACCCATGAATAGGTAACTTTTATAAAAATGTTTTTTAAAAGTATTATTTGTCGTAAACCTTCCGAAATTCATAACTCGTTCGTTATTTAATTTAAAAATTACATAATTCTATCTTTTTGGGAATCACTAAATAAATATGTTTGTATTTTTTAGTGTTGAGAAAAAACTACTGATTATACTTGCTGTTGTAATTTTTTTAAATTGTTTTTATAAAAATTTACTTACGACATCGTTTATTAACGTATACTCGTTTTTAAGTAACTTTTTCGTTCATGTAATCCGTTCACAAGTTTATACTTTTTCGGAATCGTCGTGAAATGTATTATCTTATAAAAATATAAAATAAATATGTAAAAATCCGAAATTTGGGACAGAATGTTTATGCTTGTTTGTTAAGTCCATTTTTGATCTTTTCTTTATACTTTACCACTTTTGTATTTTACCACAAGTCTCATATATCTTGTATATTATATATCATCCTTATATTATCACTTACTTGTCCATAATAGTCCTTATGTGTCCAAGTTACCAAGGTTAACTAATCCATGATAATACTTAAAATTATAACTTTACTTAAGAAATCTCTAATTTACTAGTTTTGTCATTAATCATTTTTATACATAACCAATTGGGTACAAGTGTATTTCTTTCCATATGACCTTATTTTAGTGTTCTATTAACATGATTAAAAGTCCATAATCAATATTAACATGTCTTATGTATTTCTTTAAGTTGAAACATATTATGAAGTTATGAAAACCCTAATTAATCCATAATCATGTTTACACCAAAACCATATGATACAACATTTTCTCATCCTTTTTAACATGATGTAAGTAATCACACAATATATATATAAGTGTGTAAAATGATCATTTCAAATATAAACTTCATTTTCATGAATAAAACCTAAATGGTGATTTAAGCTAAATAGAAATATCATATGCATAATAATGAAAGTTATAGCAACATAAAGAGTTTAAATGGACCTTATGAAGAATGATTATGATGATGTATAAGTACTAAACCCTTGTTTAGCCACAAAAACCAAGCTTGCACTTAAGAAAACCCTTATTTTCTTAACAAAAACCCTAGCTTCCTTTTCTTGATTAACACTTGGAAAAGGTTAGCCAATGCTTGGGATCACCTTAGAATACCTTAGAATGGATGTGTATAGAAGTGTATGGGTTGAATAAAATTTTGTATGGGTTTGTGTGGTGGGGGTTTTGATGCCGTGAGCTTATATTGAGCCAAAAGGAAGATTTGTGAATTTTTCTCTAAGTGTTTATGCATGTAAGAGTTAACCTTGCTAGTTACTTGTATATATAATGCATTCTTAGTCAAAGGAACATAGTATGGCTCAAGGTATGGTCTTGGAGTCAAAGTATGGTGGGCATGGTGTGCCATAATGAGTATGGTGTAGACATGATGAAGTATGGTGCATATAAGACCAAATGGATGAGTTTGATATAATACTTGTGTATAATGCAAGAATTTCGGCATATATATGATGTAGATGATATATTTTGAGTAAATTTTATGTATTGGGTATAAAAGTGGGTATTTGTTGAAGCGTAGAAAAGTTTTTGTGGTTCCGGGAGTGCCTAAACGTAATTTATCGCGAAACGTATACACTTTACGTATCCGATAAAAATAAATGAACAAAGTTAATAATTATCCTCAAAATAATTATATAACCCTTGCTTGATGTACACATTTAATTGTTTGATGCCCGTTTACATTGAACGCTAATTTTTAGCTTACGCGATTTAAACTTAATTCATGAAATTACAAGCAAACGCGTACAACGCTAAAAATAAATAGTGCATTTATCGACGTCGTTAATGACTTGAAAACACAGGGTGTTATAATTTGACTTGGAATCTTACTCAGATAGTGATTATGCTGGTGCAAATCTTGACAGGAAATCCACAACAGGAGGTTGTCAATTTCTTGGAAGGAGACTCATTACTTGGCAATGAAAAAAGCAAACCATTGTGGCCACTTCAACAACAGAAGCTGAGTATGTTGCAGCTGCTAGCTGCTGTAGGCAAGTTTTATGGATTCAAAATCAAATGTTAGACTATGGGTTCAACTTCATAAACACAAAGATCTACATTGATAATGAAAGCACCATTTGCATTGTTAAGAATCCAGTATATCATTCGAAGACAAAGCATATTGCTATTAGGCACCATTTCATACGTGATGCTTATGAGAAGAAACTAATACAGGTGCTTAAGATACACACTAATGACAATGTAGCTGATTTACTAACCAAGGCATTTGATGTTAGCAGATTTCAGTTCTTGGTTGTTTCAATTGGGATGATAAATCCATAAGCTACATTGGTTAAAGGGAGGCAATATGAATGGGTCATATGTGGAAGAAAGAGGTAAAAACACACCATGGCGAGTCAAACTTGTTCCAAGAAACCCCAAAACACACACATATAACTGGTTATGAGCACTTCTCAACGTGAACTAAGTTCAAGAGTAAGAAGATTGCTCAAGTTGTTCATGCTTGTACTCAGAGTAAGAATTCTCTTGTGAAGCATTTTGAAGACATGAGACTATGTAGACCATCCAAAGAGTATTTGTTGGGGTGATTCAACCCACCAAGAGACGTGTCTATGTCATGTTTGACCACAAAGGGGATGCATACCATTGGAGTGGTGTGTACCAGGTAAAATTGGTTAGTATGTGTTGATGGTGAAAGGAGGTTGGTTCGGCCACCTGAATAGTGAGTCATGGTTAGATGGAACAGGAGGTGGAAAATATTTTTTTATGTTGTATGGATACATATTATCTAGAAGTAATGCTTGTCAACGCTTTAAGAAGATTTAGAGAGTCACTAAGAAGAGTTACTGATGGTGCTGAAGCATTCCTGATACTTACATTGTTCATTCTTTGTTTGGACAAAGTTAGTACCGACCATGCAAAGTTAGTACCGATGGGCAAAGTTAGTACCGCTTAAGAAACATTGGAGAAACATACCGCCAAGGGTACAAAGTGTAAATTGGAACGTTTTCTTTAAAATTAGGTCTCCAAAACCTATAAGAATCCATCTCAATCGCACAATTACTCAAGCAATCTCTCCAACTGACATTCTTCAATACAAGCCCTAATTTCCATGCCCCGAGACCACTTCCTTTAGGTACAAGATCTGTGCAATTTATCAAAGCTCGGGTCCGTCTCTCCATCGGTTGTGAATGATCGCAGACTTAAGTTAGTCGGTCAACGATCACCCAAATTGTTGTCATAACCTTGAGACGTCTTAGAAGCTTCGGGGACAAAATCCATGGTGATGTTATCCCCACTTCCTTCGGGGTTACCTTGGGTGTACCAATAGTCCTATGGCCTTGTTTGGTGTACGGCCTCGGCAGTCCTGACCTTGAGCACTAGGTCACGCACTTGTTAACCGGATAAGTAGCTTAAGTCGGCTTTCCAAGTTGGGGCCACCAATATAACTTCTTCATGTCTTGTACAGTTTTGTCGAGAACCCGGAAATGCTGAATAGAGTAATTTTGATTTGTGGGACTCGTTGGCATGATTATATATGTCCCGCAAATCGCACCAATAACAAGTTAAGAACCAACTCCTGCCATTGAGGCTCAGGTTCCATCCGCACGTGTTCCAACTTTTGTTTCCCTAATAGCATCTGTAAATTTAGCATTATTCAACCAACAATTTCCCCCCAACCGTCTTCCACTCTTAATGTTCTCTGGAACTCGTGTTTCGCTGCTTCGGCTGAGCAAGTTAAGATCTTTTGGGAGATCCCAAACAATAGTCAAACCAAGGCTCGAACTCTTAGCGGTGGTTCTCGTTCTTTCCTGCTTAAAGCGTCAGCAACGACATTTGCTTTCCCTGGGTGATAACGAATATCGCAATCGTTGCCTCATGTTCAACTCTTTTTGATCCAAAATGTGTTGCAAACTCTTGTGATCGGTGTAAAACCCATACACTTGGTTCCGTACAGAAAAGACCCAGATCATGAGAGCGAACATCACACTGCACCAAGTTCTAAATCATAGAGCTGTAGTGTTACTCATTAATCTTCAACTGTTCGAGATGCATAATAAAATCACCTTTTCTCTCTGCATCAACACACCGCCCAACCCCTTCTTCGAAGCGTCGCAGTATGCGATGAAATCATTGCTTCCAATCAGTAATGCAATGGATGGTGACCCACCTCTGCAACACCTTTGCTTCAAACCATCTTAAAAGCTGCTTCTTGTTTATTCGCCCCATTCAAAATTAAACTTCTTCGTGGTGTGAGCTTGGTCATCGGCTTTGCGATCTTTAAAAACCCTTCAACTGAATCTTCGATAGTAGCCAGCAAGTGACCCAAAAATTGACAAACTCCGTTGTGACTAGTAGATGTCCACTCTTTAATGGATTCAATCTTAGGCTGGGATCACAAGAATTCCTCACTATCCGATCACGATGACCTAAGAATTGTACCTTAGGAATCCAAAATTCACATTTGGAAAACTTGGCATACAAATTCTTCCTTCTTAAGCATTCCAAGATATCTCATTAAGGTGTTCCTTTTCGTGTTCTATATTATACTTCGTATATATCCAGAATGCGTCAATAAAAACAATCACAAATTTATCCAGGTATGGTTTGCACACTCCGATTCATAAGTCCATGAATACGGCAGGTGCGTTTTGTCAAACAAACGGACATAACTATGAAATTCCGTAAAGGCCGTAACGAGTTCTGAAGGCAGTCATCGGAATGTCCTCCTCTCGAACCCTCAATTGTGTTGATAACCTGAATCTTAAAGTCCAATCTTCGAGTAGACACATCGACCCTTGGAGCGCTGATCAAATAGGTCACTCAATTCTTGGGAGCGGATAACGGTTCTCTTCACCGTAAGTTTTACTCAATTCCCGGTAATCGAAGCACATTCCGGAATGATCCGTCTGTTCTTCCTTGTGACAACCAAGAACCGGAGCTCTCCCCAGGGTGAGGAACTGGGTCCCTTATAAAGCCTTTATCATTCGGATAGCTTCCTTCCAAATGGCTCAGATAACTCCTTCATTTCGTAAGGCCCAATCTATAGGTGGCCCGTGCAACGCGGGTGCAGCACCAAGGATTACCAAATCAAATTTGAAACTCCAATTGTCGAGACGGTAGATGAAACCCGGCAAGTCTCAGGAAATACTTCGTGAAAGTCATAGAACAATTGTACGTCCTCAAGTCGCTTCTCCTCTCGACTTTAGTCTTCAACTCTTTTCAGAGATATGTTCCATGAAAGGACAGGAAATATGCCTTTTTCATGTACATCTGTGCATTAAGTGCACGAAATGATGTTTAAGGTTCGTGTCAATCACTTCCCTGAGTACTTCCGTCACCGTGTAATGATTAAGTTTTTCTTCTCCAGGGAATGCGAACAATCTTCTCAGCACACATCACAATGACCGCTTGGTAATTCCGCCAGACCCAATCCCATACCGATAATCGACAAAACGACCAAGGTATCTACCAGGCCATTAAGTTATTTACAAAGGAATTGGTGGTTTAGGAATTTTTATGTGCAACCCTTAAGGTAACAGTGTTTTAACCCACTTATCCACCCCAACAAGCTAGTTGTCGACATCATAATAATGAACTACGGGTAGATGGCGTGATGATCAATTTGGGGAGAGCTAAATGTAGTAGACAAACAAAACTAACTTCGGGTCGGCACCCGTATCAAAACAAGAAAATACGCAAAATGGTTTGTTTATAAGAACTTACGCCGCAACGACATTGTCTGGGGTTTTGCCCCCTACGTAGCATTACCAACCACATACACCTTCATCGCTGGAGCTCTGGTCATTCCCAGCATGATTACCATCGGTTAAGCCTTTAGTTGTTCTTTCAGCCTAGGACCATCCTTCTGGAAGTGTCCCCTGAACTCCGACACTCAAAACAAGTAAGTTTTTGACCCGATCCACCGGTGCCCTTCTGGTTGTTAGTTTGTTGGTCATTTCCTGAGCACTTCGGTACAGTCACCGGCGATGATGGACCATATATGTATGCATTTATAGCACTTTAGGAGCACACGACCGTCATGGTGGTAATAAGCACTTTGATCATTAGTGGGCGTCAAGATCCCCCATATGGGTATTCTTATCAACCCGATCCAGTAAAGTGTAAGCCCTGCCGGTGTTTTGCCTCATTGTTATTGGATGTTTGTTGTTGGATACTGGTTGTTTCGAGAAGATGTTTTTCTAATCTTCCTCTTGTTTTCAGCTTGTCTTTCCGCCATGGTACTTGACTCTCCTGTGTCCATCAGTCAGTGGGCCATTTCAATGGCCTCTTGCATTGTCTTTGTGGTTTTTGAAAGCTACACTGTTTCCATGGAACATGTCGGGCAATCCCCCGTAATAACCTTTCAATTTTTGTCTGACTCCTACGAGGGAACATACCTCACACAGAGCAGTGCTAGTCCTGAAAGCGATGGATTGTATTTGACCCACACAGTACCTATCACTTTTAAAGTTTCCACAATTTCGGCTCAGCTTCTTCATTTTCTTTCGTTGGACAAATAAATGTCGGTACATCTTCTTCCTTAGATCTACCAAGTCATTGAATACTGCAACATCATGAGTAACATTCCATAACATGTGAATTCCACCATGTTAGAGCACTTGCTAAAAGAGTTACAAGTTGAGAAAACTGACATGGTACTCCAACGAAGCAGTATGCTTATTTTGCGGAAGACAATCCTCCAATCTTTCAAAACACCAATTGGGTTAACTCAAACAAAAACAACTCCCGAACTGTGCCCTTGGAAATACAGAGGTTTTGCACGTTCAGGAAATCCTGGAAAGTGCACTCGTCGGCAACGCGTTCAGATCCCCTGACACGGACACCCGGTATCCTAGAAGAAAGGCAATCATGCCATGTCCTGTGATTGGCGTCAACGTGCGGCCAAAGCGGGCAACTGACACGAAACCACTTTCGTATAATCAAAAGCTTGGAGTGGGCATTTGTGCCCGTGAGAGTTTTGTTGCAGAAGTCAGCTGTTGGTCCGTATTGTTGTGACCGGTCTTTGACCTTGAGCTCTTTTTTGGTGCCATTTTCTCAATTACAAGAAAATACAAAACCCGTTAGATTTTCAATAAAATCGAACCAAAGACATGACATAGAATCCATGAATAAATAAAGGAGAGTCACATCACACAGTGAAATGTACAATTGAAATGTAAAGTAACATGATAAAAACCAAATCGACATTCATCTTCAACACAAGTTCGTGATTATAGACATGACATAATACATCCATTCCAGTATAATAACTGAAAACATACATGATTGGGTTTAGAAAACAAAATGAACACCTTGATTAGTGTTACAAAAGAATATATACAACCTAAAGCCATACTAGCCGGGGATTTAGCCCTCGTGAATACTTAGTAGGCTATACGGGATAGCTAATCAGAAAATAAAAGACCTATACCCGCCATGCTAGCTGGGAGTAACCCCATAAAACTTAACAAAGACTGCATAGCATATACAATCATAACCAACGTCTAGAAACTGCTACCATTGACCGTTTCCGATATGTGTCCAATGCGCGGCGCCCGGGTCCGAGCCTCCAAGGCCTGGGACGCATATATTGCAGGAACAGCAATATCATCTGCAGGAAGCCCTGACGCTGCCACTCGGGGCGACAGTGCCTCAGTTCTAACAAATGTAATCCGGTGCCTCTAAGGTCCCTGGCAGTATAGCTCAGATCTAGCCAAATCCTGACGGCTTCAGAATACCTCTCCCTGCTCGTTGAGGCAAGTCTCTCGCGCTCTCCTCAAAATCTCAATCTCGAGAGCTCCTCACGACAGCTGCACGAATCGCTTTTGGGCATCATGAGTCGTGTGCAAAAACTCTGAGCTCTCTCTAGGTGCAAACATCTACGCTGTAAACTGATCCTCCCTGTTGACCAATCTAGGGCTGTCCATCATTCCTCCTCTCAGTATCCTAGGAGTCTGGTCCTCTATAGTTGGACCTGGCTGTCTCGCAGCAGCAGCACAAACTCTCTCCAATCACACACCCAGGTCTGGGCGTGGTAACGTAGATCATCTTCCGAGGCGGTGCGTCAGCCTCGGGAACATCACATCTCCTGCGTGCTACTAGATGGTGCAGGTGGAGGATGAATAGTGTAAAACTGGTTGGAGGTCCCTGATGGGTTACTGAATAGATAGTAGGGCTGCTGCTTACATCTTCTCATCTCAACTCAGTGCTCTAGGACTAAGAGGTGCGAATATCCGGTGGAGCTAGAAAGGAATGGTGGTAGGTGAGGGGGGGGGGGGGGGGGTGGGGAGGTGGGGGGGGGATGAGGAAGGTCTTCAATCCTCAGCTGGTACTAAATCCTCAGGATGCTCAGGAGCTCAGGATGTACGACTGGTATATGGTTCTCGATAGTACATACACCGATGTCGTGGTGCCATCTCTGAACAAACTTTTTGCGCCTCCTCGAAATGATCCTCAGATCGAATACTCCAAGATCGTGCCAAAAGAAGTGAACAGACTATAGGTACCCGCGGAAACGGCTGACATGTGGACTTGCTGAGACCATGCAGGAAAAACTAATATGATATATAATATAAAAGGCACTTATTGTAATATACCATTTATATCATAACAAGTATAGTCAAATATTGAACAAGCATCAAAGTTCCCACCAACTAAAGCAACAAGTAGTTGTATGCATGAATGTAATGCACATATGTATGTCCCCGTGTAAAACGCCTTTGTATGAATTCAATGTAGAAAACGGTTATAGTCGAGCAAAAAACATTGACCTGGTTCTCTAAACCTAGGCTCTTATGATAACCGACCAATATCTGTAACACCCACCCCCAATTATGGGTCGCAGCGGAATATGGGTCCGGGCGTGTTACTTTCAGGATTCAATAACACAAGAAATATATAGAACGACCAAAAATCGTTATGAAAACGATACATTGGATTTAAAAACAAAGTAATAGTACATAAAGCCGAAGCTTAACTTGATCACATTGATCTAAAATACAAAGATTTCAGGTCCCAAGACAGATAACAAAATGAAATGTTGACAAAATCATTTAAGATGCATTACAACCAAATGCAAAACCACCAATGTATCGATCGCACCGCTCGTAGCTTTTAATGATCCCCCTTAAAAACATTGCTTGAAACGTCAACAATAATGTTGTGTGAAATCAGTAGGTTTTGATAAATCATATATTGTAGGACCAACAAGATCTCCCAAGTGTATATATGCAATAGTATGTAGATATTCAAATACATGTAATAACAGTATGCCTCAACAAGCACATGACACTGAATGCTTGAATGTATGGATGCCCAAATTAATGGCCGTGATTGCCCTGTGAGGTGATGTTGCTAACCCCCGCAACAACCGAATATCGAACATGGTATACGTTCGTTTCACTAGTGAAAAGCTAATCACAACCAACGGGTTTGTCAGAACTCCAATAGAGTCTATTAATAACAATCGTCGGCTCGTTAATATAACAGTTTCGATGATATAATGGGCTCCAGAGATTGGGTTATCGCTACTTAGGCAACATGTAATTCAAAAAGTGAAACTTAACCACATTGTTCCATTGCAAAACATGCATATATTTCGCACCCCAAAACACTTTGTAAAACAAAAGCATGTAAAACGAGGGGCTATTGAAACTCACCTTTAGTTCATGATAATCCAAAATATCGCAGATTAACGCGTCACGTTAAAAGATCAATGCACCTAATTAAATTTAAGGTTCGTACAAGATACCGAGTACTTATATTGATAACATTGAATGTAAACCTACAGTATGTTACATCGTACTATCGTTCTGTGCTACAATACAAAATTAAAGAGGTCATGACAAGAAGTTCGAGAGGAGTTAGGGACACATTAAAAAATCCCGTAAAGACCAACAACTCGTGTTCGAAGACGTGCCATCCGAAGAGGCCCTCATTATGAAACTATTAAGTCCCTAGTAATAAATACTTTGATAACCACATTAATATTCTATAATTAGCTCAATCGACCAACTAATGGTTTTGGAAAAATTGTGTTTAATAAGTTAAAACGTTTATAAATACCGTTTTTAGTAAAACTGCGTAACTTTACGGCTGTTTTAAAGCCAGATTCTCTCGCGTATCTAATTTCCATCTTTTCGTAATTAAGAGACGGGTATCATAAATCGACATATTTTGAATATCGGACCACCTGGTGAACAGTAACTTTTTTACTAGTACACGACCAGAACGTGAGCTGTATAAAAACGTATCGTCGTCGTAAAACCCGAAAATGACGTATTTAAAATTCGTTATAGCTCCGTTTTTTAACGGATTTCTTTCGAGGACGTTCACGTAATATGAAATTTCTATATTTTTATGAGGTTTACAAAAATACAACTTTTATACAGTCATGAATAGTAACTTTTATAAAATAGTTTATAAAAGTATTATATGTCGTAAACTCGCGAAATTCATAACTCTATTCGTTATTAATTGAAAAATACGATTCTGATCAATTTGGAATCCCCAAAAAATATGTATTATTTGTAAAAAATTACCAACCCTTGCTGTTTAAAATTTTATAAAATGTATTAATAAAACGTCCTTTAACGACTTCGTATATATAACGTATCACTCGTTTTATAACGTAACATTTTTCGTTATTATTAATCCGTTAAACAATTTTCTTAAAGCTTTTTTCGGAAATCGTCCCGTGAAATGTATTAATCTTAATAAAAATATAAAATAAGTATGTAAAATTTCGAATTTGGGACAGAATGTTTACTTGGGTTTGTTGAATCCATATTTGATCTTTTCTTTATACTTTGTTACTTTTGTATTTTACCATATGTCTCATATATCATATATTTTATAAATCATACATATATGATCGGTGTCCTTTGTCCATAATAGTCCTTATGTGTCCAAGTTACCAAGGTTAACAAATTCATGATAACACTTAAATCATAACTTTACTTAAGAAAATCTCTAATTTACTAGTGTTTGGTGCAATCATCATTTGTACACAAAACCAAGTGTGACAAGTGTATTTCTTTCCATATGACCCATATTTTAGTGTTCGCCATTAGCATGATTAAAAGCCAAAATCCAATATTAACATGTCTTTTGATTACTTTCTCTTGAAAACATATATATGGAAGTATTAATAAACCCTAATTAATCCATAATCAATGTTTACAACCAAAACCATATGAATACAACCAATGTTTCTCATCCTTTTTAAATATGATGAAAGTAATAACCAACATATGTAAAGTAAACCATGTGATCCATTTCAAGTGAAAACTTTATTTTCATAGATTAAAACTTAAGTGGTGATTAAAGCTTAAATATAAATAACATATAGCATGAAAAAACTTCAAAAAAGAAAGGGCATAAAGGTTTAAAGTGGACCTTTATGATGAATGAAGAAGGTGAAAAAGAATGAGAAACCTTGTTTAGTCACAGAAACAAAGCTAGCAACTATTAAAACCTCTTACTTCAATATGAAACCCTAACTTCCTTTTCTTGCTTCAACAACTTGGAAATCTATAACCAATACTAAAAATAACTTAGGACATCTTTAGATAGGATAGTGAGTAAAAATGGGTAAAAAAGTTTATAAAAATTTTGTATGGATTTTGTGAGGAAGTGTGTTGAGAGGCCGTGAGCTCAAAAGAGAAAGAGAGATTGTTAGGTTTTGATTTTTAGCTAAGAGAATGCATGTATGTGATAACTTATGTGAAAAATGGAAGTATTAAATGAGAAATAAGTTAGTAAAGAAATGAAAACAAAGACTAAGGACCATTGACTAGTCCAAGGGGGGGATGGGGGCGGCATGGTGAAGGGGATGGGGAAAAAGGTAGTCAAACTTACTATGTACTAGCTATGCCATACTTCATTAATGGATTGTGTTTTCTTGCCATGTAATAGTAGAGAACATCTCATTGATTCAAGGAAATGTGTTGGCTTGAATATCTAGCTAGTTTATTTACTTGCATAAAATGGAAGTAATCTTTTATGTAATGGAAGTATAACATGTAAAGTGAAGTGTTTTTTTTTTTTTTAAAAATTGGAAAGTAAAATTGCAAAGTGATATGTCCTTGTTATTTCTTTGTGAAATGGGGCACCACTTTCTTGAATGAAGGTAAAGTTTATAAAACTTTTTGATCATAATGAAAATAATACTAAGACTTTTTGATTGAAGCGTAGAAATATTTTATGTGATTCTCGGGTATGCTTAAACTACTTTTCCGCAGAAACGAAATTAACTTACGTAACTGATAAAAATAAATGAACAAGTGACCATAAATATTGCCTCAGAAATATTAATTTAAAACACAAGATTGATGTAAACCTTGATGATTAAATGCCTGTTTAACGATAACGCGCTAATTTTTAGCTTACGATTTAAACTTTATTCATTAAAATTACAAGCAAACGCGTACAACACTAAAAATAAATAGTACATTTATTGACGTCGTCAAAGACTTGAAAACACAGGGTGTGTATAGAGAGGAAAAGTATAACTAAAACGCAAATTGGGAATCCTAAACGGGACCTAAGAACCCTAGATTATTAAAATTAAGTCCTACAACGATCTTTTTGGTTTTTATAAGATTTAATTGACTAAAAAGCTAAGGCAAAGAAAACTAGACCAAAAACGAAAGAGTTTTAAGCTAAAAATCACTAAAAATATGAACGAGAATCAATCCCTGTTCTTCAAAAAACGAAAAATTTTCAATTTTAACCCCTAACGAAAACAACCCTAATTTTTCTAGGTTCTAAATGTTAAAAGAAAATTTTCTAAAAAAGAATTACATTTTTTTGAGCTTTTTTATAATTTTTTATGAATTAAAAACAATTTTAAAGAAAATTAAATATAAAAAATACTAAACGTTTTATAAAATTTCTGAAAAAATTAAGAAAAGCAACTTGAATAGTGTAAAATCTAAGAAAAATAAGCTCGTGAAAACAGCTTATCGAATAAGCTGTGAAATAAGCCAAAACAGCTTATTATACAAAAGAGCTCAAAATGTGTATAAGTATTAACCTAAGGAAAACTCTAACGGATGAGCTAATGTAGCACAATGGTTGTGTGTGTTGGTTTAAAACACTTGGTTATTGAGGTAGAAGAGGTCCCGGTGTTTTCGACCTTGCTCACTCCGGGGTTTCCCACTATCACCCCGTGTTTTTTATTTTTGCCAATTTTTTACACCAACTTTTGAAAACACTTAAAAATAAGCAACTTTTACAAACTATTTTTATATAGAACCACAAATAAGCTCTAGAATAAGCTAAAAAGGTTGACAGTTTGCTATACTTAACTAACAAGCTTAAATGGCAAACTGTTTTGATCTTTGAGCACAAGTAAGCAATGCTAAATGACAAATAAGCTATAACAGATACCTAACTATCCCTAATAAGCATAAATGATCAAAAATAAGCAACTTTATTAAGCTAAATAAGGCAGGATACTTAAAAAGCTAAAACACATAGAATTTTTAAGCTAAACAGCAAATAAGCTCAGATAAGCTCTACTCTAAAGGAAATAAGCTAACATTGACTTAGACTAACCTAATAAGCTATACGAACCCTAAATAAGCTAGGAAAATAAGCAAATAAGCACAAAAACCAAACATAAGCCAAATGGCACCAAAAAAAAAGCAGGTAAAAAGCCAAGGGGGGCACTTTTGAGCTTAAAAATAAGCTTAAAGATGGAACCTTATGGCTTAAAGAGTTATACCACTGAAAAGCTCTAACAATAAGCTACAATAATCATTAATCAAAAAAGAGTTTGAAACACAAATAAAACCTAAAAGCTTAATGAAAAAAGTTGTTTATTTTCATTCTTTCTCAACACTTATAAAACACTTTTTCAATTTTTTTAAACAAAACACTACATTTAAAGCTTAAAAATAAGCAACAACCAGAACAATATGAACAAAAGACCAACAAAAAGATGAGAATTGACTACATATGACCATAACAACAATCAAAAAGCATTTTGAAACACTGAATAAGCCACAATGAGCATTTGAAAAAGCATTTTTTACCACAATTTTCCCAACACTTTGCACTTTTTTACAGATTTTAGGCAAACTCAAAACAAACTTGCCATGGTATTAGCGCTTTGTTTTCAATCTTTATAACACATTTATGAACACAAAAACAACTCAAGAAACACAATAAGCTAAAATGCAATCTTATAAGCAACTAAAAATAAGCTACAACTAACAGATTCAAACAAAGAACATCGTATAAAAACCTTGATTTAGAGATTTAAACATTTTTAAAAACTTAAACCAAAATGAATTTTATGACACTTTTATACTAATCTAAACTGACTCAAATCAAAAGCATAAAGGTATAGTCTTTAACCCATTTTCAACGACCATTAAAACATAAACAGGTTAAACCACACAACCCCTTTAAAAACAGTTTTTGAAGTACTTTTAACTTGAATAAAAGCTATATTTAAGCTAAACCAGTCAAAGACCAGATGTTAAACAGCTTATAACAAACTTAATGAACAAATATAAGCAATCAAATAAGCCAGAATAATAAGCTAAGACACTATGCTACTATTTTTGGTTTTTTTTTCAACTATTTTATATCAAAAGTTATTAAAATGAAATTTAAACTACAAACTAAGTACAATAAGCATTAAACCATTACTTATAAAGCAACATTAAGCTAATAACATCAGTAATAAGCTAATATAAACAGTAAATAAGCAGACAAACAATAAGCATATAAAGTAAGCTTTATAAGAGAGAAATGAAATGTACCTTAATCCCTTTGCACTAAACAGGGATAATAAGGCTCTAAGAGCTAATCAACAAGCTCTGGCTTGTTATAAACAAGCCAGTAAGTCCATAAGCCCATCCAAATTAATTGGCTTATCATCCTTATTCAAAGCCTAGGTAAATTTAGGGGATGATTTTGTTTGAGGAAAGCTCAGTAAAGCTTTGATATGGCTTTACAGGTAAACAGCAACTTATGAGTAGATTTAAGAGCTTATTGAGCTTAAGTGAACAAAAGAGAGCTTATTTAAACATTTTGCATAAAGGTAAATTATGAAAGGACAATTGAATTATGAGTAAACTTTAACTTTTATTAATAGAAAACTGATTACAACTTGAAAAGGAGATTACAATGACTGAAAACATTAAATTGAAAATTACATTTGCTAAATTTAAAAGCTACACTAAGCTGCTAAAAATTACTACTAAAAAGATAAAGATAAGATCCCCTTTGTGAGTGAGGGTGCCCCTTTATTTATAGGCTTGAGAAGAAGCTTCCAGGTCTCAAACGCTCCTCTTGATCTTTTAATCTCATACGTCCATTTCTGCAATCATTGGATCCCTCATTATAGAGGCCGTATGATAATAATGTAAATGTCACCAACAAGCCGAGAGAAAAAAATTCCAGCGTGGCATTCCGTGTGTCAGAAGCTTTGTGCTTCTTTTACAAAGGATTTAGTGTAAATTTCCCATTATTTGGTGTGTTTGTTGTAAGCCCGCGTGTAATTCCCCTTGACATCTTGACCAATGAGAACTCACTTGTGACGTTTCCTTTTGCTGACATGTAGCATAGCACTCGAATCGTTGTTCCACGTAGCCAATTAGGATTTTCCCTTTGTTTTTGAAGCATGGTAAAACAGGAGAGATGATGAATAGTAAAAACTACTTTTCGCGTCTTTTCTATTATTTTTTATAACATTGTTTGACCCGGGAGTGTGGAGGGTGTTGACTTGGGCTTGTGGGGTTTGGGCCATGGGTAAAAATGGGCTAGGGTTAATGGTTTAAAAGGGTTTTGTTATAAAAGACTAACGATCGTTAGGTACCTTGTATAAATAAAAGGCTAACGTGTTAGGGTGATTTGGGTGACTTAATTGTGAATATTGATTAACAATAAGGGAATTATTGGGACAATTTGAAGGATATTTGTCCATTTTTTTGTGATTTGACCAAAGTTTGACCATGAGTTGACTTTTTTTGACCTTATTATGCTAGAAAACTTCTGGCTGTTGTGGCACTCTTTCGTTCCCGCCCGAAGAGACCCGTGTTTTGTCCCGATATTGACCATAATCTGTGTGATTTGCACTATCCGTACCTACACATTCACAAACAACAAAATACACAAATACAAGCATATTTTTGCACATTTTGTTCATTTTTAGGGCCATTTTTGGTATAAAAAGGATATGTGATTTCTCACATAATCAGGTGGTGCTTCCAATTTTGTTTCTCCAGGAAAATGACTTTTCTTAAATGAGGAAGTGGTGAATGAGAGCTTTGGTGAATCGAGGGTAGTACATCTTTTCTTGCTTTTTATAGACTCTGTTTTAAATCTAGTAGATGAAGTCTTTCCAAAGTAAATCCCACATAATAGTCAACCATTTTTTCTGATAGAACATACCCCAAAGGATTTAAGCTCTGGAGAGACGAAGCTTGTCAATACCACTAGTCTTTCTATATAAACCCCGATTGATAAGAGCAGCAAAAGTTCTCTAGGGTGGTTGCATCTGATCGACAACAATATCATTGAGTGAATTGATCACCCCAGTATGACTGAGTTCTCTTAAGAAAGACACAATGTCTTTTGCAAAAGGAAGGGGATCAAAGTCTCTTCTACACCCCGGTACACATAGGAAAAACATAAAGATATCTCTGAAGACTTCCAAGGTAAGTTTGAATCGTTTCTTCTTGTCAATCTTGAATCTGTAGAAGGTGTCATTCTTGTACATAGAATTCCAGAATTGATCCATGTACACTTCAAGGACATTTATAGTGATGAGAAATGCAGGATAGCATGGAGTAAGTGCAATAGCATCCAAAACGACTTGAAATGTGGGTTCTCTTGGTGTCAATCCGCGAGGGATTCTTCCATTGCATTTTCCGATATCAAGTCTATTCTCTTTGGGAACAAGCTCAAGATCAAGCTTGGTTTGTTGAGCAGTGATGGAAGGCATGATTAGGCAAAGATTGTTGCACCCATTTACAGTTCATATACAAACTAATATATAAATAACAGAAAGACAATTTTAGACCATGATACATCAGTATTGATGTAAGGACATGATTTACAACAGGGATAGGCAAACAATTACAAGTCAACAAGTACTAACACTGAACCCACAGCAAAGAACTAATACACATGCAAACAGGAGACACACATACTCATATACCACTTTAACCATAGGCCAACTATTGAAATCAAGGCAATTACTAAAGATTTCTAAGGAAAATTACACCTAAGTTAATCACTAAGTGACAAGATAGGGATTAATTATACTTAGATTAGGTTATTAGATTGTATTACCAAGATAACAATATTAGTTCTATGAGAAAAAATCAAGTATAGTTCACCTTTATAGAGTGTATAATTCGCCTGTATAAACGTGCCTATTTATAGTTCGCCTGTGTATGGTACCTACATATAGTTCGCCTGTTAAATATCCATGTATAGTTCGCTCTGTGAGATATGGTAACGATAGTTTGGCCCGAATAAATCCTATGTATTATTCGCCTGTGTAAACGCGAACGTATAGTTCGCCTGCATTAATTCTATGTATTGTTCGCCTGTGAAAGTGCATGAATGTATAGTTCGCCTATGTAAGTTTTTACACAAACATTTTTCACATTTTTGGCCACAATATCTATCACAACTTGATCACATAGCATCTAGGAATCATTCTAACATCTTTTTAACATGAATTAACCACAAAAAATCTTGATTTATGCCAAGTTCGAGCCATATGAACACAAAAACCCACAATATTCAAGATTTATCATACAAGCATGTCATATAACACTCAAATGCACTCAAACATTCATTATCATGCTTCTAAACCCAAACCCATGAACATTTTCAAGTTCTTGCCCATTTTTACCATTTTCAACATCAAGATTCATTCAAAACATGTGATATGGTTAACCTTATCAAAAACTGTTAAGGAACAGAACTAGACCCTAGACCCCCCCGCCTCACACCCACCTATAGGACCAAAACCCCTCAAACAATTTCAGATTCCATAAACATTCACAAGTGATGCCCAATTTTAAATCGACTTTTAGGGTTTTTTCGAATGAAAAAGTCGAAGATTTGGTGTCAAATTATAGAAGCATTAGCATTAACATGTGTACCTTTTAGCTTAAAAACGAGGATAGAACAAATTCTTAAAGGTCTTAAAGGTTAACAATGGAGGAATAAGGGTTTAGGTGTGTGTGTGTTCGTGTGGTGAAAAGAAACGGGGCAAGGGGGTTTTTGTTTAAGAATCATTTTGGGTTTTTGACAAAAATGCCCCCTGGGGTTTAATAACTCTTTAACTTTTGTATTAAACTATTCCTAAAGAAAACTAAAGTTTCCCAAATTGCAAAACTAGTCCCTAAGGTTTAGTAAACAAGAAAATATCACACATTTTGTATTAATACCCCTATAAGATTAAACATATATCAAATAAAGCCCGATTGATTTAAAATTAATTAACTCCCCTTTAATTTTTCACCCGATATCATTAAAACCTTTTTTGATTGACACCTTGTTAATTATGTAGAAGATGAATTTGGACAGTATTCTACCCCCTCAAAATAATGACCCTTATCTATTAAAGAGAGTATGAGTACGTTATTTAAATGGATCAAAATTATCTTAGAAAACTGATGATTTGATGAATCTGAAATATGATTATTGTATTTTTGAAAATCAACACCCAAGAAAATAAGATTTTCTTATTTTGACACATAAGCGCACTGACACGTACACTTATGGATTATAAGAAGCACGGGTTGTGATTCAAAGTAATCACAAGCCTTTGCATGGTCATAAAGTAGACCATGCCCGAGTATAAATTACCGTTTAGAGGTCAAGTCTCCTTTTTAGCAGAAATTACTTTTTCCCTTATAAGGAGAATGACTGGATGCTATCTGAAATAATAGCAAGCCATTTTTGGCATTTTTGAAAGCTTTTAAAACTTCAGCACGAACATCACATTTAACAACCTCGTATCATTAAATTAATGACATTTCTAAGACCGTAAATGTTATCGATTTTCAAAAGACATGCCAGAGATACATATTTTTATATTTTTTTGCTTTTTTAATTTTTTATTTTGTTTTTGAAATTAATATAAAAAGAAAATGTTTTTTTATTTTTGGACTTTATTATTTTTCATAATATACATATATATAGGAAAAAATGAGTTACACCATCACTCGGAAAAGATCTCGTCGTTTCCTCTGCCAGACTTTTCAATGTTTCCGGAGACATGCTTCTCATACCGAGCTTTTCGATCAAGAAGTTAAATCTTTCTTTTGGCAAAGGTTTGATGAAGATGTCCAGAGTTGGTATTCAGGCTGTGACAAAGTAAAAATTCCACATTTCCATTCTTCCACTTGCGTCATTAATAAAATGGTACGAACATCGATGTGCTTTGGCTCATGATGTTGAACATTGTTACACAGTGCATAGAGCAATCGCACTTTTAGTTGTCGCATTAAGAGAGGGATCTAATAATTAAAAGCCATAATCGTTTAGCAGTGAACGCATCCAAAGGATTTGTTGCAACAACCCAGATAAGAAATATATTCACCTCTTGGCTCTTGTACTCAATTATTGCAGTGCTCTTTAGCTATCTTGTGATCGACCCAGCTAACAAGTTTATCACCTTAGACTGAGCGCTTCCCGAACTGTACTACGTCAAGTGTCTTGACACCTTCCCCGCATGATCCGGCATCAGCATACGCGTGAGTGAAATATCGGTGCTTCGAGTACCAAGACCCATGTTAATGGTTACGTAAAGGTATCGAAAGATCCGTTCATTCCACCGCTAAGTAATAGCTTTATTTTCGGTAGGGTAGCCTGATTATCAGACACATAAGCAGACAACATAGTTAAGGTCAGGTCAACTGGCTGTAAGATACATTAAGGATCTAATCATGCCACAGTAAAGTGTAGCATCAACTTGTTTCCCCTATAGATCTTCATCTAGTTTCTTGTTTTCAATCATGGGCGTGTCAATAGAATCAGTAGAATGCAAACCATATTTTTTAACAATTTTAGAAGCATATTTAGATTGGTTTATAAAGATGCCTCTAGGACTTTGAGAAATTTGTAATCCTAAAAAGAATGACATTTTCCCTATCATTGACCTCTTTGAACTTAGTCGTCATCTGATTAGCAAACTCATACCCATCGGAAGTTTAGTAGTATGCCAATATTAAATCATCAACATAAAATATTATAAACCAGAAATATGTCGTGTCCATCATGCCGTGTTGAAGAGTGTAGGACACTCACCTTCCATGATAATTAGTTGAGAGATAAGGAAGCTTGACAACATATCATACCATGCATGTTTTGTGCTGTTATTATACCAAAAGAGCCTTTATTGAGCTTGTACACATGCGATGGGTGACCTAATCAACAAATCCTTCTGGTAGAGAAACGCAGACCTCTTTTTAGACTCTCGCCACTCAAGAAAGCTGTTTGACGTCCACATAGGTAGATTGTCATAATCCTATGTGAGCGGCATTTGCTACGAAGATACAAATGGCCTCTATTCTAGCAACCAGTTCAAATGATTCCTCAAAATCGATTCCTTCGACTTGTCTAAATCCTTGAGTAATGAGTCTTGCCTTATTCTTTAATACCCCACCAAATTCATCTGTCTTGACCTTATAAATCCATTTCAGCTTTGAACAATAAATACTTAACCTGGACACGGAACCAATTCCCTAACTTTAAGTCTTTCAAAATTTTGAAATTCTTCTTGCATTGCATCGATTCATGATGGTTTGATCACTTCTTGTTTGAAGTTCTTTGGTTCTACTGAAGTTAGGAAGGCATCAAAATAACACCACATGGCACCAGTTTCAAGTTGCTTCCTTGTAGATACAAAGCGAGAAGGATCACCGATCATGTTAGCTATAGGATGATCCTTAGTCCATCTACCAATGTGTTCAAATAGAGTGTGGATTTGTCTCACATATGATGATGATCTGTGAGAAGTCGAGTCTTCATTAGGAGATTCTTTAAGAGGATCATCATGAAATGTTGGTGTTTTTGGTGATTCTTCAAAACCTTTAGAAAATGAAGGAGAATGTTCTTGTATACTTTGTGATGAAGGACTACTTGATTGATAGAGCATCCTGGTCAATGGAAGCTGACAACCGTAGAATCGAGCTAATACTTCAGCTCATGAGCAACAGCATGAACTATAGAAGAACAACAATTATTGGAGGAAATAGTATCATCGAACATTAGTTGAAAACAAACATCCCAACATCTCTTATTGTGGAATACAAGGTTGTTTGAGAAAATAAGGTTAGAAACGAGTTCCGATATTGTATGTGATCAGGATTCATATAAAATGAAGTTAACGTGGTCCTGAACTGATTTATTCAATAAGCCATTGCTTTTTTAGCACTCGAGTCAGGAGACGGGGTTTACATGAATTGTTTCAGAAATAATCTGGGTCCTTCTGGTAGATTCAGAATGCTTTCTTTGCAGCCCCTCGTAACTAACAAAAATCACCAGAAGTCTGCTTTTTGCACATCAAATTTTTAACCCAGAATCCTCTGGTCATTATAGGATAACAAAGATGAACCTAAAGACATGAAGTAATGAAAAGTCCGGTTGTCTTGTCTTGCATAAGCTCTATGAAAGTATTTGTAGTATCGGTGACGTAACAAATGAAAGTTTTGGGTGTAAAACAAGCTGTATTGATAGCTTCGGCCTAGAGAAATAATAGAGCTGTAGAAAATATCAGCATTCTTCGAGCAGCTTCAACAAGAGTCCAATTTCGCCTTTTGACAACACCGTTCTGCTGAGGAGTGCGGACTACAGAAGTTTGATGTGAGATGCCAACATTTTCATAAAATTCATGAAGTGTCTGATTGACAAATTCAGTTCCATTATTTGTTCGAACTTCTGACTTTAGCATTCAAACAAACTTGTATATTTTTAATACATTTGATGATGGCCGCAGGAGCTTTATCTTTTTTCTTCAAAAATCTGACCCAGGTAAATCTTGAGTAATCGTCGACTATCATTAAGATATACCTTTTTCCCGTTTAATACTAAGCCACACGTCATTGTGCCATACAAATCCATATCAAACGAAATAGTTCTCACTTGGTTTAAGTATCTTTAGCTTGGTGTTGATGCGAGGATTTATTGCTTTTCTCAAATTCTACATGCTGAACACAAATGAATCTTCTAAAATTAAGTCTAGGAATTCCTCGTGCAAGACCATCTTTAGCTAGCTTGTTCAAAGTACCAAAGTTGAGATGAGATAATCGACGGTGCATAACCAGCTCTTAGTCTTTGAAGCTTTGGATAGAAGACAGATCGGAGATGATTTAAGCATGACATCAAGAGAAATTATGTACAAATTTGTTGTTTCTCTAAGCCCCTGAAAGTAGATCAACAAACCTTCCTAAATTAGATGAATAAAGCAAAGGTGTATTTTTCCAAATGCAACTTCACGTATCGCATCACAAAATTGACCAACAGAAAACAAGTTATGTCTAAGTCCTTTAACGTAGTATACCCTTGAGATAACAACGTTTCCCAGCTGATAGTCACCATACCCCATAATCCTTACAATTTGGTCATTCCTGAATCTAACAGTACCTAGAAATTTACTAACAAAGTTCAAGAGCTGAGAGCGATTTCCAGTCATGTGTTTCAAACATCTGGAGTCCAAATACCAGAGAACATCGGATGAACCTGATCATGACAAGAGAAGAAAGATGATGGAGATATTTTTGCCATTGGATCCCCAAGTTTGATTGGGTTCAGAGTGGTTAGCATTCTTAGATTCTACAATCTTAGCTATTTTACTCGAACCTATGTTTTTAACATTTTTGGGTTTCCTGCTATAGACTTTAATCTCTGGTTTTTGTATTTCATCTGAGTAGGAAGTGGTTTTCTTAGGAGGCACTACGTTAGTTGAGGTGAACCTAGTTAAAGGGCACGAGTTACCAACTATAATATCTTGTGCTATTGATCTTGAAGTAACACGCCCCGGACCCTTATTCCGCTGCGACCCAATTTGGGGGTGTTACAGAGAAAGTTAGAGAGAGAGAATAGTTGAGAGAGAAAAGGAAAAACACACTAAGAGTGTGTGTAAAATGACTAGTTGCTTACCTCTTCCAATGTTGGAAGAGGTATTTATAGTTCTTACAATACACCGGGTATTAGTACCCGGTTCAATACCAAAAGTCATACGTTTACCTATTAAACTACGAGCTATATTAAACAGTAAAATACACGAGGTGACCGCTAACAATCTCCCCCTAAGGGAGGTCACCCCTGAAAATACTAAACTTAAGCTCTTCAATCTTCTGATTGATCTTATGTATAGCTCGTAGATGTTTGATTTCATTTATTCATATCTTGTGAATCTGAAGCAGTGAACTTTAGACTTTTAGGCATTATCTTGACTTGTATGTAATCTTTGAGCTTCTTTGAGATCATCATCCAATCATAATCTCTAATCATCATCATGTGATCTTTTGCCGTCTTGTGAACTTGTGTC
>BQNB010082854.1:0-29204 GCA_026074375.1 Tanacetum coccineum
TTTTGAATAATTTTAAAAAGAAAAAACCATATTTTCTATTTTTCCTTATTTGTCTTGACTTTTTAGCATTAATAAATTTAATTTCTCGACTTACTAGGCAATTACAACTTTCAATACAGATTTGGGAAGTTAATCCTTTCCACTTCTAAGCCATTATAGTTGGCTCTTCACCTATCCCGTCAATATATATTGGGTTTCTACACACGATTTAAAACACATAAATCTATTCAAAACTTGAATACCTTCAAATCCCATATTAAAATTAACCAACAAACAAAATTTTTCTACATTTTCGATGAAAAGAAACAGATCCGATGAAGAAAAGCTTCAAAACGAACCAGAAATTGTACCAAAGTAAGTTAACCACCTTGATTTCTTCTCAACTGTATACACGTTTTTTTATCTATCTTTTGTTTATTCTTGTGTTTAATTTAATTCTTATTTCAAAACAGAAAACAACGAACTAAGTCCGTTGAGGAGGACAAGATGAACGAAAATTTGACAAACCAAGAACAGGCAAAGGGCAAAACAAAAGCACACGTATACACGGATGAAGACCATTATTACGAACAAGAAGCTGAGGAACAGAGACTTTGGAAAGAAGAAGATGAAAGGGAAAGAAGACAACAACAAAAACAACGTAGAGAAAAACACTGGAAAGAAGTTCGCGCTTTGATAGAACTTGAAAAAAAGTGGATATATGAAGTCGAGATGTCTGAACAGTCATACGAGAGAGACGATTCGGTGAAAGAAACCTATGACTACGACGACGTACATTTGACAATCATTAGAAAGCACGACTCCCCCTAAATATAATTTTTATAGTTTGTATTATTTCCATCCTACTTAAGTCTAGAAAGCCCATGGATAAAGCCCTATGAAATAGTCTAGATATCGACTCAACTAGGGTAAAAATACACTCTCCATGCCTTGGAATATGGTGGTGGTTGTTCATTATTTTTCACACTAAATATATTTTTCTCTTGTTTACTTTCTCTCTCTAAGTGTTCATCCAACCCTCTCTCACTAAAAGCACCTCTATTTCCCTCTACATGTATGTTATTAGATAGTCTTCAATTGGTATCAAGAGCCATGGAGTGGTGTGTTTAGTTTTTGTGTTTTACATTTGATTTATGTTATTTTTCTTGCAACCGTTACAATCCTTCTGGTTCTATTCTTTCTATTTATTTGCCGAAGCTATTGTGTACACTAAAGGATCATTTACCTTGGTAAATATGATCTGTTCTTTTTAGGTTATGGGTACAAGCTTAGAATCAAGAAAATATCATTTTTGTTCATCTTTTGTGTTCGAAAAGCTTTAGAAAGTACAAATCTTGATTTTAAATTTTTTGGCTTAAAAACCTTAAAGTTTACATTTTTATTGTTCCTATAGGCTTAGCAACACTAGTTGTACAAGAGTTTTTGCAAAACAACCATCAAAAAGTGTCTTTTTGTGTTTTTAAAGTTTTAGGTTTCGGATTAGTTTCAACCGAACTACTTAAAAGCCTGTTTGTACCGATCTACTGATTTTCAGTTGGAACCAATCTACTGTGTTTCAGTTGGAACCGATCTACTGTGTTTCAGTTTGAACCGATCTACTTTGCTTCAGTTGGAACCAATCTACTATGTTTCAGTTGGAACCGATCTACTGTGTTTTAGTTTGAACCGATCTACTTTGCTTCAGTTGGAACTGATCTACTGTGTTTCAGTTGGAACCGATGTACTTTGCTTCAGTTTGGTACAGAACTAATGATTTTTAGTTGGATATGATCTTACTAATTTTTACGTGAAACGTATTACTCAATCTTAGTTACAATGATCTACTCAATTTCCAAAAAAAAAAAAAAAATCTTACTGTTTATTCTTTGACTTTTAAATCCCCGTTGAAACATTGACTTGATTTCCTGGTTTTGTTTAAGAATCTCAAAATCTGTGTAGTTTCAAAGAATTAAAACACTTAAAGAAAACCTAATTAGACACAATTTCTTTCTACACCGTTTGATCTACAAGTATCTTATTAACATACAAATTTTCAATGACGATCTTGCACTAACAAAGCGATTCTTTCGGGTGCTAACAATCGTCTACCTATGTTGGAAAAGGATATGTACGATTCTTGGAAAAGCAGAATGGAACTATACATGATGAATAGACAACATGAACGAATGATCCTTGAATCTGTTGAAAATGGTCCACTCATGGCCTCTAAATTAACGGAAAACGGTTGTGACTAGCCAAGGAAAAATACTTGATTGGATCTGCAGAAGCATTTCAAGTGATTGTGATGTCAAAGCAAAAGATATCATTCTCTAAGGATTACCATCGGAGGTCTATGTACTTGTTAGCAATCATCGAATCACCAAGGATCTTTGGGAAAGAATTCAACTTCTTATACAAGGAACGTAATTGACGAAACAGGAAAGTGATTGTAAACTTTATGATGAATTCGATAAGTTTACATATAAGAAGGGGGAAACACTACATGATTTCTACTTGAGATTCTCACTGCTACTCAATGACATGAACATCTACAATGTGAAACTGGAATAATTTTAAGTGAACACCAAGTTTTTGAATACTCTTCCTCTCGAGTGGAGCAAATTTATGACTGATGTCAAATTAGTTCAGGATTTGCACACAACTAACATTGATCAACTTTATGCTTACTTGGGACAACATGAATTTCATGCAAATGAAGTTCGTTTAATGTATGAGGGAAACTCAGATCCGCTTGCTTTGGTTGCAACCCATCAGATGACCTAGTCTCCTTATCAAACTTGTCAGAACTCATACCAAAACTCACAATTTCAACCACAAGTTTCACTATATCATTCTCCACATTTTGCATCACCTTATCAGTCTCATCAATACTCAAACAATCAATCATCAACACCTCTTTCAATCACTTATCCCTCCAATGAATATCAATCATCAGTTCACTACAACGTTTATTCTTTACCATCATCCATCCCTTAATTGGAATATGCTCCCATAGTTAACCAATAACAACAACAACCTAAATTTCCCCAACTAGACTCAGGTCTAATTGTGTACAGTGTTTCAAGAGGTGACGATTTCCCCATTGAAATTTTATTTTGCCCATCAATATATGATGTCATTCATATAAGCTATGTAGCATTCCTTGCAATCATTACTACCTACAACATCTGAGGAATTCATCAAACCCTAGGCAACAAGCTACCATTAATGATAGAAGAGTAACTTTACAACCAGTTTAGGGGAGGCAAATTTCTTTTGCTATGGGTACCACTGGGGCCTACACTCTAAGAGAAAGTGGAAGCGATTCTAGGAAACAAAGGACTGTTATTTGTTACAACTACAAAAGGGAAGGACACATGTCCAAACAGTGCACCAAACCTAAGAGGAAATAGGATGATCCTTGGTTTAAGGATAAAGTGTTGCTGGCACAAGCTCAAGAAAATGGTCAAATTCCACATGAGGAAGAACTAGCATTTTTCGCAGATCCAGGAATTGTAGAAGGTGAAGCCACACATACTATCATTACTCACAATGCTGCTTATCAAGCTGATGATTTGGATGCATATGACTCTGATTGTGATGAACTCAACACAACCAAAGTTGCTCTCATGGCGAATTTATCTCATTATGGTTCAGATGCTCTCGCTAATGTACACAATCCTAATAATGTGGATAACAATATGATTAATCAAGGTGTGCAGGTGATACCGTCTTCTAAACATTCGAATGTTGTGAACCATTCAGAGACTGAAATAACCAGTGATAGCAATATCATTCCTTATTCTCAGTATGTGACGGAATCACAACAGGCAGATGTTTAGAATTCTAACTTATCTGTATAACAAGATGCACTGATATTATCTGTAATTGAACAACTGAAAACCCAAGTAATTAATTGCACCAAGATAAATCTGGACAATAAAAGTGTCAATGATACTTTAACTGCTGAGCTTGAAATATATAAAGAACAAGTTAAAGTTTTGAAAGAAAGACAAAATGTTAATTTAAAAAGTAAAGATAATGTTTCATATTCATGTGAACAGTCTGTCGAGATTGATCGTCTTAAACAAACTCTTTCTGAACATTTAAAAGAAAAGGAATCTTTAATGCAAATAGTTACTCTTCTCAAAAATGATTTTAAGAAAGAAGAATCTAGAAATATTGATAGAGAAATTGCTTCAGAAAAGAAGATCAAATAGCTAGATAATATTGTTTATAAAAGAGATCAATCAGCACAAACTATTCATATGTTGACGAAACCACAGTTTTTCTATGATCATACCACTAAACTAGCTCTAGGATTTCAAAATCCTTTCTATTTGAAGAAAGCTCAGCAGTTGGAACCAAAGCTTTATGATGGTAATGTCATTAAGAACACTAGTGCTATTGTGATTCCTGACTCCGAAAAGACCCTAATGCTTGCTGAAGAGAGTCGTTCAAAAATGCTTTTAAAACAACAGGATCTAATGGTTTTAGAAAAGAAGGTTAATACCACACCATTTGATTATGCTGTTCTCAACCAAATTTCTCAAAATTTTGAAAAATGATTTGTTCCACAAACTGAATTATCTGCTAAACAAGCCTTTTGGTCTTAGAATTCTATGAATTCTTTAGATCCTAATCCTTCTTGTAGACCCACCAAATTTGAGGTTCCAAAAGAACTTCCTAAAGTCAGCATGGTAAATACGAGTTTAAAGAAACTTAAACACCATCTTGCTGGTTTTGAGAGGTCTTGATTATAGGATCAATAAGCAATAAAGTGTTTAATCTAGAGAGAGAAAGTAGAGAGAGAAAGAGGAAAGAGGATTAGAGAAAGATAGAATGAGATTAAGAAACACCCTAGAGACAAAGACACCTCACAATGAGGTGTGCAGAGGTATTTTTACCCAAATACAATATGACATGAAGCCCTTATCTTTTTAGAGTTTACCATTTAGCCCCCTTGCTTTTGAAACTTTTTCTATTAGCCTAAGTCTTGTGACTTTATTTTAGTCATGAGACGAGCACCTTTCACTTACCCTATACACAATATTATTAATACTATTTATTACAAGTCTTCTATATAATTTTTAATATTTTCTAAAAATAATTTTTAATAGAAATATATAAAGCAATTATTTATTCTAAATAAAAATTAATATATAATATTTTCTAAAAAAGGTTAATATAAATTAAAAATCTATATGTGAGACTTCTATATATAAAAACCTATTACAAGTCATAAATTATAATTTTAATTCTATTATTTCTAAAATAATTCTATTCTATTTTATTAAAATCAACCTTCTACTTGAAACAACCATCTACACGTACATGCAATGGCAATCCAGAAACCTATAACATAAAGATTCTATCTCTCGAAATAAAGTGGCGCCCTCGGCAGTTGGTTCTTATATAATCATCAATTCTCTATAGAAATGTTAAAGTTGTATTTTAAAGTAACCAATCTAATTGTAGTACAGTTCTTATTATAAGATATTCAGCAAATGAATCTAAAAACAACTGCTTCAGACTGAAAAATTAACGTATAAATGTGGACGGCGGAGTCGTAGATGATAGGTTATTTTAAAATTTCAATAGTAAAATATTATATAATATTAACATTAATGTTTCTATATATATTCTAGAGAAAGAATCATATTGGAGTGGTTAGTTCGATGGAGATGTTGGTTCTAAGTTTCTAGTATAACAGAAATTATACAAGGGTGGTGTCCAAAATAAAGTAATTCAAGAATTACAGTTGATAAGGAGAATTTCAGGTGATAGGGGGCCAGTAAATTAGTAGCGGGTGAATTACAACTAGAGGTTCTTGTAATAACATGTAGGTTCTTGGGGTAAATATGATGAAACGTGACAAAAAAAAAAGTAATAGAAGTAGGTTGTAAGTAATACATACTGATATTGTAGGTATACATTTTAAACTTGAATCTACAATGTGATCTCTATACTAAAATCAACAAGATATACCTTCTTCTTTTTCTTATTCAACAGTCGAGCACACACATTCGAATAGGGTAAATAGTGAAGGCTCTTTCTCGTTGAGGGATGTGAACTCCTTATCACTCTCTACTCAGTATGGAGTTTGGGAAGGGGGGGGGGAAGGAGGGGAGTTTCAGATTGTAGTGACTGATATATATAGCTATCATGATTTTATTGAGCGCAAAATTGACACACATAGCACTGTATCATAGAGAGGTACAATGACTACGAAGTGCGGTCGTAGTAGTAGTGCATAGATATCGTGATACTGTAGGGTGAGTGGACACACACACATGTTTATTATAGATCAAACGTGCGAGTACATGAGATCTATAGTGATTTGACTTGGAGACGAGAGGGGTTTAGGGGGAGAGTTATGGTCTAGGGATTGTAAAGCAGGATATGGTTGAGGGGTGGGTTGTGTGGGGAGAGTGAGTGCACTTTGGTTGGAGAGGATGATGAGGTGAGGGATTCTGAGGGAGTGGTATAATTGGGTGGTGAGGGAGGTTGAGGGAATGTGATGATGAGGAAGTTTAATGTAGGGTGGTGTGAGGGGTTAGGAGTGTGAGAGTTAGTGTGTAATGATATGGAGTGTATGAGGAATTACTCATATATGTTGGTTAATGGGAGTCTGTTGGTAGGTATGTGTAGAGTGATTAAATTGGAATGTGTGAAGGGAGGATGTGAGTCTGATATATATATAGTTGGGTGAGATGTTAGGAGTGCGTTAGAGATGTGAAAATCATCATGTAGATCAGAGTTAGAGAATATGTGGTGTTTCGGGTGTTGTGGAGGATTTTGGGATTGGGGGGGTTTTGGGGTTTGGGGGGTGGAGTAAAATGATAGTGAGGAAATAATTTTTTATTTAATGTGAGTGTTATGTAGAATGTATTGGGGTGAGGTGAATAATATTTGGGGTGATAGATTGTTTTGTGAAATAGGGTGTTGGTTGGTTAAAAGGGGGATGGATGGGGTGTAAGATTTAAGTGGTTGGTTGAGGTAAAAGTGTGGTGGATGTGGAGTGTGATGGGTGGGGAGGGAGTTAATGACACTGATTAGTAGTTAGGATTGGAATTATTGAGAAAGGTGATAATTCTGGGGTATGATGGGTGTTAAAGGGTGATATATTAGGATAGGATTGTTGATTGTTGGTGGTTTGGGGGGTGGGATATTTAATTGGGGGGTTTTTTTAACATTTAGTTTTAGATAGTTCTTTTGTAAAGGTTCTTGCGGTAGTTGGAGTTATAGTTGTTGAATGTTTATTGAGGTGGATTTGGTGGGGGTAAGTAGCGGATAGGGAGGTGTGGTGGGTTAGTTGAGGAATGATATAGGTTGTAGGGTGGTGTATAGTGGTTGGGAGATTGGAGATTATTTGTATGATTGATATTTTGTTATGTGTATAGAGGTAGGGGGTTAGGTGGGTTGTTATTTGTTAGGGGGGAAGTGGTTGGGTGTGGGTGAGAGGGGGTAGTTAGATTGTTGGAGGGGGGGGGTGTGATGTGATGTAGAATAAGGGATTGTGAATTATTTAGATGTTGGATTGTGTGTATGTTAGAATAAGTATTGTTTATTATTAGGGGTTTTGAGTGGGTGTTGGGGATGGATGATATGGTAAATATGGTCTTTACTTCTATAAAAAATATCATCGTTGTATATTCGATAGATTTATGTTTTGACAGGTCTGAATAAAGTGGTGGTATTCTTTCTTTTACCCTTTATCTATATATTTCTTTTTCATTCTTCAACCCCTTCAATGTCCACCAAGACATCATTACTATCATCATGTTGTTATTGTTACATGATAGCCATTGCCGTAGTTTGACATTTTTCCCTTCACATTCTACTCCATCATACCTAAGGACTTCTATTCAATCTATGGAATGTCCTGTTATCCCTCCAGTTCTGGTTTGATCATGGGATAATACCTGACCTTATACCACCTATTTCTTCTTTATCATCGTGAGGTAGTTGGTTGTTGTATTAAGATCAAACCATAAAACCATTTGAAAATCAATCAAAGTATTTGATATAAATCAAAACATTTAACACTTTGAAAGTTCACCTTTTGAGAATACTCACTCCCCCTTTCACATGTGCATCGATAATCAAATTATTTCATTTAAAATTATTTTTGTCACAGGAGGAAAGAGTTTAATTGCACTTTTAGCTTTTAGATCACTTTTGATATTCAACACACTAAAAGCAGATTTATCTTTTTGATCACATTTTAATCTAATTTTCTCCCTCTTCAAAAATAACATACCATATGAATATTTTTTTATATCCAATGGATTAAAATAGCTATATGAGAATTTGAAAACACATGGGAGAAAACGGATATAGCATGATTATGATTTGGAACCTTTTTTAACGTTTTTAAACCTAGTTGCATCAAAGTATGTCAATATCTAAAACGTGTAGTCAGTAGATTGCTCACAGTAAAGGTGGAGAAAAGTAATCTCGGCTCATCCTGTTAATTTCAGGAAACGGTCGTAACCAACACAATCTTCACCATTTGCACGCTTATCGATATAAACACACTTGACAACAACTCCTTTTGAATCAATTACTATTTATTTGTTCAAAGCTTTTACCTTTATACTCCCCTTCAAAAATATAACAAATGATTAACCGAGAAAGGGAGTGTTCAACACAAGTTAAAAGATTTTGAAAATCCCTTTTGAATAACTCTTGAAAATTTGTGGTCAAACTTGGAATATCATTTACTTAGTACTCAGAATTAGGAATATCTTTATGAAGAAAAGCACAAGCCCGAGAAGTTGTAGAACTTCTCGTATGCTCTGGAGATAGAGATGTACAGAAGAAGGAAGGTAGCGGCGCCTGGTCCATAGTATTTTTGTAAGGAGCAGTGAGGTATCGGCGAGTCTCTGCTGTGTCCTCTGATGCCTATCTATAGAGTATGTCTATCAATGTGGTGCCTTCGTCTTATCTTTCTCTTTTCCTTTAGTATGAGATAACAGCAGTGAATAGGGTTGACAGTCTGCACTTTATCTATAAAAGAAGACAATTGCACTGCATCGCGGAGACAAAGAAGATTGAGGCATCTTCGATAGGGTAAAGTCGGAGCATAAGAGCACTGAACGAACACATTTCTTTCTTTTCTTTTTTTAAAAACCGGGTTGTTATCTGAAATTTAATAACAAGCCATTTTGGTGAGCAAACTTTTGAAAATCTTTTTTTTAAATGAATAAATTTTGCTCAAAACAAGAAGATTTCTCTTCTTTTTAAGGTAAAGCGCACTGAAACGTACACTTCCCTTTTATTTTAAAACCCGGTTTGCAATCGTGACATTGATTACAAACCATCAACATCGAATTTAGACAACAACTTTAGAACCCATTTAAGCTAGGCGCTAACAGCTTTACCACATTTGAAAACCAATTTGAAAGTTGTGTCAAACGATGTTAAAGATGTTGATTCCAACGAGGGCTTGAAACTGGTGTTTTTATATTAAAAACATGCTCTTTGGAATCATACGGAGATTTAAAATTCCTCATTGATATTTCATTGATTTTTTTTGAAACTGTTGTTTTCAAGTTGGAGTTTTAAAATCTTGTTAACGAAAAGATATTTCAATTGTATTGTCATTTGAGTGAAACATTCAAAAATTCATTTTTGATCGTTTTGAAAATCTTCCTTTCTTGTTGATGGTTGAAGCAAAATCATTCTTGTTTTGCATCGAAAGCATTTCTGATATGGAATATTTGAAAGATTTTAAATGACTTTGGCTTTGGTCTCCAAACTTGTTTTACCGTGTAAAAACGAGAATGTGGAGTGACAAAAACTTGATTCTTTCTTTTAAGTATTTGTCTAAACTCTTTGAAAAGAGATGCTCCAAAAGTGTGAGATCCCTTAAATTGGCCTCCACACTTGTTTTACGGTGGTAAAACACGAGTGTGATGTTTCAAAATTATTCTTTGCGATGTTGAAGCTCTTGTCTTAAAACCCTTTGAGGAAGAAATTTTCAAAACGTTGTAGATTCTTAGAAAACTTCCTATCTTTTTTGTAAAGAATAGGTTTGTAAAACCTAAGAAACCCTTCGAGAAAACGGTTTTTAAAGATTCACCTTGTGAACCTTTTCCAAAACACTTTCTTTAGGTTTTGAGCTTTGAAACATTGATGTTCCATTTTTGCCGGATTAAGAGAATCAACTTCGACTTTAAAGCATTATATTGAAGTCCTCAACTCCAGATATTCTTTTTTACAAGAACGAATTCTATGAGATGCCAATTTTGATTCCAAATATGCAATCGTTTTTAAAGCTGATCTTTTTCATCTTTAGGCAAAGACTGTGCAGTGACTGGTTTTGATAACTCTTTTGCACATCACTGATGGTTTTCCAAAATGAATTTTTAACAAACTTAGTTTGGCACAGACTTTCCTTTCAAATTTTCCAATTGATCTCAAATGAATAATTTCTTTCAAAAATTGCTCCTTTTCAGCTTTAGAATCATCAACCTTACGAGCCAATTGTCGTTCAAGAATAACTTTCGTTTTTTCAAGTTTTTCAAAATACGCCTCAAATTTAGCTGTTCTGTTCGACAATTCAAGCTTGACATCATTAAATCTTTTGTTTGTCCGAGTTAAAACCTTTTTCAAGCACGAAATCTTGTTTGTAACTCACATTTTTCATTATCACAAACATTCTCCCCCGATCCCTTGTTAAGTTCAGAAATATCTAACTGCTTCTTTTTGAAAAATTCAATCTTTTCGAGAATGTTTTTGAACTTAGTTTCAGCAAATTCAAACAATTGAGACTTTAGATTTTCTGCCTCGTCTTATGTTACATTTGAAGTTTTTGTTTGAACCGTGACTTTTTGATTGAATCAAACAAGTTTTTGTAAGTCACTTCAAATGTTCATTCTCCTTAATTAATGACGCCACACGATATTCCAACTCAATGTTTCTCGTTTCAATCTCATCAAAATCGTCCTTGACTTTGGCTTCATCACATTGATGTGTCTCAACTTTTGAGCTTTGAACCGACTCAAACAAATCTTTATAAGTCTGTTTCAAATGAGCATTTTCGAGTTGTAATGATGCCATAAAATTCTCATTTTCTTTTTGCACTGTTTTTTCAAAGAAATATTTCTCGAGAACTTGGTGTTAGAAGTAGGGGGAAAAATTTCAAAGCGGCAATACTCTTTGCCTCAGATTTTGACAAATCTTTTTCCAATTCAACAATTCGTTTTGACAATCCCTGAGTGACTTCAAATGAAACATCGTTTGACTCTTTTGAAATTCTTTCAATTTCATCATGTAAATCCTTATTCCTTTTATTCCAAACAAGAAGTTATGACAAAATTCTTATATTGCCGTAAAGGAAGCTTCCAAGAGTGATCTTTATCAACAAACAATTTGATTCTCAATTTCATCAAGATAGACATCATTTTGCTCAAACGCATCTTTCATTTCTTTTATATCCCTTTGAAATAGATTCTGAAAGTCATCAAAGTAAACATGTAATTCATTAAGAAGTGGTTTGACTTTTTCTCGACAAAAATCATTACGTTTTCTAATGTTGATTAAAAATGAAATGAGAATACAAAATGTGAGCTTCACCCTCTAATGTTGATTAGAGGGGAGTATTTATAGCTAAACACAAGGACACTTTGGACTAATTACGACTTTTAGTCCTTGTGTTTTTAACTAATCTTAAACTACAAGTAACTACCATTTATATACTAATATTTTGATCTTACAATCTTCCCCAATATGTGTCCATATGGAATTACTTGCAAATGTATCCTACTAAGTACAAATAGCTAAAGATATGTGGCAGTTATGCATTGTCTTCAACATGTACTTTAGCTTGAATCATTCCTTTATTTGTAAAGAATACAATGTAATCCGTATAAACTGAGTTGACTTCCCCCCCTAGTTCATACCGCATGTCTTTAAGCAGTTCAACTGCTTCCCCCCAAACAGACAGCCATTCGAAGCAAATATGACACTTTGATGTAGTTGACAAATCTTCTAACTATAGCGGTTTAAGCTCGCAGCGGAATTTGTAGAAGAAGTAAACCACACTTAGCAGCAAATATGACTTCTTCGTTGCTGATTAGTAGCCAATCCACTCAGGGGAACATGCACATACTTCACACAAACAACACATAGAAGTAAGAAACTCCAAGTCAATTAAGTCCCGGATGTTGTATACACCAAAGTCAATTAAGTCCCGGATGTACACATTTCTTCCCCCTGGTTGTTGCACTATGTTGTATACACCAAAGTCAATTAAGTCCCGGATGTACACATTTCTTCCCCCTGGTTGTTGCATCTATCGAACACTCTTCCCCCTGATTATATCCGATGACCATCGAAATAATCATAATTCGGTTACGCCCGAATGTTCGATAGAGAAGTCATGTGTGAAGTCGCTTCTCCTCAGACTTATTTAATTCCAACCTCGTATTCTGTCGGCTTTTTGTAATGATTACTGATGGAGAAAATGCAGTATCACAAACTTGATGCTGAAGTAGAATACCCCAAACTTGTGACTTATGTCTTGTGCTATCCACGTGACTCCAAACTTATACTGAATACTACAACGTAATTCCTTGAAGTATAAGTAGACCTAAGTCTCTTGACAAATCCTCAACTATGTGAGACACTGAGCACTACAACGTAACTCCTTTAAGTGATAGCAAATGTGCGCATTGAGCACCAACTTCTGCGTTTATAGATCACACATTGCTAGATTTGTTAAGTCTTCATCAACAACCGGCTATAAGCTCGAACAAGTTATCTTTAAAAGTCATCATCCAACCAACCCCGACTTTTAAGATATGATAAGTCATGCAGCCCGTGAAGTTTCCCTTCAACTTCAATAAAATGATAACGACTCATCCCCGGTAATCATCTTTCGATTAAATCCCGAGACTAGCCTTTTGAGCGGTTTTCGTGAATCTTTATCAGGATCGTTTTAAGCAATAAGTGATGTTTTGTTTTTGCATTTTTAGCCACAATAGTCCAGCTCATCAATTTAAAAAAAATCGTAGCCCAAAACGTTTGCAGCCTATTATAACTTACGATTCAAGTCCAAACAACCCATTTTTAGATTGAGTCCAATAATAATAAGCAGCCATCATTTTTCGGTATAGTCCATACAACCCATTTATCAACCCATGTATGATTTTATATAATCAGCCCATAACCATTTTGATATAATATCTGACCTACGAGCTTCATAACCCTAAATCATTATAACATTCGCCTCTTTCTTATCAAGAACAACTCTCAACTCAGACAACAATAATAATCTCCCTCCTTATCACTCCTATGCCTGCACAAACCCATCTTTCTTTAACATAACAAATCCTCATCTCAAAAACACATCACAACTGCTGCTAACTTTTCGATTCACAAACAACAAATACACGCGCTTTTTTAGTATCATCCTTGTTGTTTGAACGCACAAGAAGACTTCAGCATATAGATCCATGATAGGTTATTGCTTCATGATTTTGTATTTGCGTTTGTGAACAAATCAAAAGAAAAGAATATAACACAAGTTGTTATATGTCTTTCTCTTTATTTTTCGTATATTAAACCAGAAAGATGTTCTTATCATAGACTTGTGATGATATCCTTTCGTGTGGATGTTCTGTTAAGGACACGATGGTTATTTATGTAACACAAATGAAAGGAAATACTAGGGTCATCATATCAATTCTTTTTCCATTTATGATTATGGTTTCATTCGGTTTAGAGTATGTGATATGATGAGAATGGTGTGAGTTGTAAGAAAGGGATATATGATAGTTTAGATATGTGTTGTTGATTGTGATGGGAGTATGACTAGTGAGGGTCTTTACCGAGTTTACTGAGTTAACTCGGTAACTCATTTTCAGTGAACTCGGTGTGGCTGTGAATATTGGTTTGTTGTAGCAGTTAAGTTTGTTGTAAACTTGTTGTATAGATCTGTTATCTACTTTCTTTTCTTTTCCATTCTTGATAAAATAAATAAATATCTGAACCATTTTCGGAACAAGTCTGAACTCGAAGAAGAAAACAGTTAGAAATACAGAGTTTTGACTAAAGCTTCCCGAGTTTTGACTTCTGATTTTGATGTTTCCATTTCTGAAATATAAAATAAGCAAGTTTTTAGTATCATCTTATGATTGAATCTGATCGAATTAGGACAAATCTTACGATAAAACCGTAAGCAGGACCAAACTCGATCCAAAATAAACACTACGAAAATAGCTACGGAAACTACGAATGTGAAATAAGCCTAAACGAAAATGAACTGACTAAACTTTGAATAAACCACACTGAATATTGCTGATAAACCATACGAACGAATCTTGGTACTGAAATAAGCTCAAAATAAGTTGTTGACCGAAAATCAAAACTAAATAAGCAGAACCTATAGCCAAAATATCTGACCCCGAAATAAGACACTAAAACATCCCGAATCGTCCTAGCCGCTCTGATCCCACTTGCGATGTCATGATTATAGGATCAAAAAGCAATAAGAGTTTAGTCCTAGAGAGAGAAAAGTAGAGAGAGAAAGAGGAATTAGGAGAATATAGAGAAAAGATTAGAATGAGATTAAGAAACACCTAGAGACACACCTCACAAATGAGGTGGTGGAGGGGTATTTATACCCAATTACAATATGAGCATGGAGCCCTTGTCTTTTAGACTTTTACCATTTAGCCCCCTTGTCTTTTAGACTTTTTCTATTTAGCTAAGTCTTGTGACTTTATTTTAGTCACGAGCCTTTCACTTACCCTATTACACAATATTATTATTCTTAATTATTAAAAGGAGTTTCTATCTCAATAAGATTGTCACTTTTATCAATCCTAACAGGTTTTGACGTGGTTGTCAAAGAAAGAACCACGACTACAGCCATCACTGAGGGCTCGTGGGGGTTTGAACATACAAAAGCTTGTGTTAGGGATGAAATAATTCCATTTGTAAAAGCACTAAAGTACATATCAATACGTTCATCAATATTTAATTAATGAACTTTCTGAAGTCCAAAATATCTTTCATCAAATGGAACAGGCTGTGGAACAACATCGTTTAGAGTAAAAAACGTTTGAAGTTAAAATGAATCAAGTCTTAAATGAAAACGAACGACTCTTGGAACAAGTCATCAACAAAGATATAGTGAACATAATTTTGAATTCTACTGTGGATAATGCTTTTGAGAATGGTGCATTAAATGTGAAAATGTCTCAACTTGAGATGAGCTTCTCAACAAAAAGATTTCATTAAAAAAGAGACTTACGAGAAACTGTTCAAATTATACCACTCTTGAAAAACATTGCATCTCTTTAGAAGTTGATACTCAACTTAATCAGGAAATTTTTCAAAGAGACAATTCTATTTCCAATCAAAGTGCTCCAAATTTTAATCAATATTTTGAATTAAACGAATTAAAGCTCAGTCCACAAGAGGAAAACTCGGTCATAGAAGAAGTTGAAAGAGAGGATTAAATCGTTAAGTGGAAATATGAATGAGGATAAGCTCAAGAAAGACATAGAAGAGATTGAAAACGATAAATATTGAAATGGATCATAGGGTGTCAAAACTTATTGCAGAAAATAAACATTTGAAACCAGACCTATAAGCAACTTCAGGATTCGATTAAACCAACATTATTCGATCAAAAGAACAATGTGATCTTTAGTTAATCAAGTTAATCAAAAGTCTATGGAAATCTCTGATCTAAATGTAGGTCTTCAGAAAAAAGATTTGGTCATTACAACTCTCAAGGATGAATTAAGGAAACTTAAAGGAAAAGATTTAGCTGATAATGTTGTTACCAAACACATTTATGCCCAGAAATCTTAAGATTGATGGGAACCCAAGCCCCTAAATTGTTGAACAATAAGAACAGCTCACTCTGACTACCCATATTCACACTTAGGAACAAGATGCATTGACTTTGGGAAATAGTAACAAGGAAAATCACAAAAATACTCTAAAATAATTCCTTAGAACTCTGCTTGTAAGTATAACCAAACGTATTCAGGAGGTGCTTTATAAAAATCAGACAAACCTGCCCTAGTAAAACATCAATTAATTCAAGAGAAACATTATTTGGCTGTAGACCTACAAAGAACAAGGACAAAAAGTTAGATCACTTGAGCACGTCACATCCTCAGGAAACACAAACAAAAACATCCTCTTCATCAAACCTAGTTTCTAAAAAACCTATGTTGTCTTCTACAGGAGTAAGACCATCTACTAGTGCTAGCGGATCACAACCTTTAGGCAATAACAAGAAAAATAAGATTTAGCGACCATCAAGTAGTACTCTGAAGAATAAAGTAGAAGCCCACCCTAGGACAATTAAATCTAGTTTGAAACATAAGAATTATGTTGTGAAACCTAAAGAAACTGCAAATGTGCAGCATTCTAAGATTAATGTGAATTCTGAACTTCTATGTGTTAAGTGTAATGGTTGCATGCTTTATGCTAATCATGATTTGCGTGTTCTTGATTTTATCAATAATGTGAATGCTCGTGCTAAATCTAAATATGTTAAGAAAAGTTCAAAGAGAAAAGTTTGGAAACCAACAGGAAAAGTGTTCACAAATATTGGATACTTTTAAAGACCTACTAGTCGAACCTTCACTATAGTAGGAAATGCGTGCCTTTTAACTAGGATAACCACAACTGCTGAAGTGCCTAAAAGGAAACCAACTGCCCTAGAATCTGATACATCTAAGCCTATAGTAACATTGGTTTACTCAAGGAAACCTAGGAAATCCAAAACTAATGTTCCCGTTAGCAAACCTAAGATTATTAAATCTATATCTACTAATAAAAAGGAACCCATTAAATCTTAGTGATCTATAATTTCCGATGTTCCATCTTCCTCTCTTGATGAATGCCAGTCGTCCTAAGTGTTCTCTGTATTCTAGACTTCGGGCTGCTCAACAGCATATGACCGGAGATCGCTCTCAGCTCACCAATTTCGTCAATAAATTTTTGGGTATAGTCAAATTCGGAAATGATCACGTGGCAAAGATATTGGGATATGGTGATTATCAGATTGGGAATGTTACGATCTCAAGGGTTTACTACGTAGAAGGACTTGGACACAACTTATTCTCTGTTGGGCAATTCTGTGATTCGAACCTTGAAGTTGCTTTTCGTCAACACACCTGCTTCATTCGTAATCTAGAAGGTGTTGATCTATTGACTGGATCTCGAGGCAACAATCTGTATACTCTGTCTCTTGGAGATATGATGGCGTCCTCTCCTATATGTCTCTTCTCAAGGCCTCAAAGAATAAGTCCTGGCTTGGCACGACATCTATCCTCACTTGAACTTGGTGAAATTAACCATTTAGCTAGACATGGTCTTGTTTGAGGTCTCCCTAAGCTAAAGTTTGAAAAGGACCATCTGTGTTCTGCATGTGCAATGGGCAAAAGCAAGAAGAAACCCCACAACCTAATTTGAAGAACCAACAAGAAAAACTCTATCTTTTGCACATGGATCTTTGTGGTCCAATGCGTGTCACAAGTGTTAATGGAAAGAAGTACATCCTCATCATTGTTGATGATTACTCTCGATTTACATGGGTAAAGTGCTTAAGGTCAAAAGATGAAGCTCCATATTTCATTATCAAGTTTCTCAAGATGATCCAATTGCGCTTAAAGCACCTGTCTAACGAATCAGAACGGACAATAGAACTGAGTTTGTTAATCAAACTTTGCGTGAATATTATGAGAAGGTTGGCATCTCTCATGAAACATCTATTGCTCGCTCTCCACAGCAAAATGGTGTCGTTGAAAGACGTAATCGTACGCTAATTAAAGCTGCCCACACAATGTTAATTTATTCAAAAGCTCCGTTATTCTTATGGGCAGAAGTAGTTGCCACTGCATGTTTTACCCAAAATCGTTCCATCATACGTCTTCATCACGGCAAAACACCATATGAGCTTTTACATGACAAACTTCCTGACTTATCATTCTTCCACGTATTTGGTGCACTTTGTTATCCGACAAATGATAGCGAGAATTTGGGAAAGTTATAACCGAAAGCCAATATTGGTATTTTCATTGGCTATGCACCCACAAAGAAAGCATTTCGAATTTACAACTAACGTACACGACGAATCATCGAAACAATTCATGTAGATTTTGTTGAGCTGACAGCGATGGCTTTTGAACATAGCAGTTCGGGACTCGCACTTCATGATATGACTCCTGCAACAATCAGTTCAGGACTCGTGCCAAACCCTCCTCCTTCAACACCGTTTGTACCACCTTCAAGAACTGATTAGGATATTTTGTTTCAACCACTGTTTGATGAATTACTCAACCCTTCATCAAGTGTTGATCGCCCAGCCCCTGAAGTCATTGCTCTAATTGCTGAAGTAGTAGCTCTAGAACCCGCTGCATCAACCGGTTCACCTTCCTCAACAACTGTTGACCAAGATGCACCATCACCTAGTAACTCACAAACAACCACACGAAACTCCAATCTCCTGTAATCCGAACGATGTTGAAGAAGGACATCATTGACTTCGATGTTGACACATGAATAACGATTATCTTTGGCTTCAATTCTAGAAAATAATTCATGATTGCATCTTCTTTCTTCGGATGTCTATTCCCACTTATTGTATGCAAACTGCTGCTCCTTACTCAGAAAATGTTACTAAATGGACCAAGGATCATCATTTAGACAACATCATCGGTGAACTCGAAAGACCTATTTCCACAAGACTCCAACTCCATGAACAAGCCTTATTTTGTTACTATGATTCCTTTCTCACATTAGTTGAACCAAAGAACTATAAAGACGCATTAACTCAAGCATGTTGGATTGAAGCAATGCAAGAGGAGCTGAATGAATTTGATTGTCTTAAAGTCTGGGAACTCGTTCCTATCCAGATAAAGTGATGGTTATTACTTTAAAATGGATCTACAAGGTGAAACTTGATGAATAGGTGGAAATTCTAAGAAACAAGGACTCATTGGTATCGTGGTTACCGTCAAGAAAAGGGAATTAATTTTGAGGAATCCTTTTCTCTAGTGGATAGACTTGATGCTATTCAAATTTTCCTCGCATATGTTGCTCACATGAATATGATCGTCTATCAAATAGATGTTAAGACGACATTCTGTACGAAGAAGTTTATGTCAGCCAACCGGACAGGTTTGTGGATCAAGAGAATTCGAATCATGTGTACAAGCTTAAGAAAGCTCTCTATGGGTTGAAATAAGCTCCTCGCGCGTAGTACGATCTTTTGTCAAAGTTTCTACTCTCTCAAGAATTCTCTAAAGGAACCGTGGATCCCACATTGTTCATCAGAAGACAAGGCAATGATATTCTCCTGGTACAAATATATGTTGATGATATAATTTTGCGTCTACTACACCTGAACTATATGACCAATTTTCAAGAATAATGTGTTCAAAGTTTAAGATGTCGATGATGGGCAAAATATCATTTTTCTAGGACTACAGATTTTACAAAGTCCCAGAGGCATCTTTATAAACCAGTCTAAATATGCTCTAGAATCTTTGAAAAAATATGGTATGGAATCTAGTGACCCCGTGGATACTTCTATGGTGGAGAAATCCAAACTGGATGAAGATTCACAAGGGAAAGCCATTAACCCTATACACTATCGTTGAATGGTTAACACTCTTATGTATCTCCACAGCCAGTAGGACTAGACTTACATTTTGGGTTTTGTTATTTATGCATGTATGCCCGGTATCAGGCAAAGCCTACCGAAAAGCACTTACATGATGTAAAAAGAATCTTTAAATACCTAAGAGGAACCGTTAATAGGGGACTCTGGTATCCAAAGGATTCTTCTATTGCTCTAACAGCTTATGCAGACGCTAATCATGCGGGTTGCCAAGATACTAGACGAAGTACATCTGGATGTATGCAATTATTAGGAGACAGACTTGTTAGCTGGTCATCAAAAAGGCAGAAAAGCGCTGCGATATCCAGTACGGAAGCTAAATATATAGCCTTGTCTGGCTGTTGTGCTCAAGTCCTTTGGATGAGATCACAACTTACCGACTATGGCCTTGGATTTAATAAAATTCCAATGTACTGTGATAACAAAAAGCGCTATTGCACTTATGCTACAACAATGTTCAACATTCTCGATCAAAACATATTGACATCAGATTCCACTTCATAAAAGAGCAAGTAGAAAACGGAGTAGTAGAGCTTTACTTTGTCAATTCAGAATATCAGCTGGCGGACATCTTCACTAAAGCCTTTGGCAGAGAAAGAATTGAATTTCTCATCAACAAGCTGGGAATGCGAAGTTTTATGCCGGAAACCCTAAAACAATTGGCAGATGAAGCTGAAGAATAGTGGTGGTACCTATTCAAATATCATGTATATAATATGTATATATAATTTACACATTCAGAAAAACCAAAAAGTTTTTTCATTTTCAGGAAAAACTTTATAAAATAAATACAAAAATTAAAAATCTTTAAAACAAAAGAAAAAATAAAAAATGAGGAAAAATATAAAAAGGTTAATAATGGCATGTATTCTGAAAAATTGAATTTCATTTACGGTCTTTCAAATGTCAATTTAATAATGATACGGAGGCTGTAATTGAAGTCGAGCAGAAGTTCAATGTTTTCAAAACATGCCAAATGGCTTGCTATTATTTCAGATAGCAACCCAGTCATCATCTTAAAGGCAAGTATTTCAAAAAGAAAACTTGACCTCATAACGGGAATTTATTCTCGGGCATGGTCTACTTTATGACCATGCAAAGGCTTGTGTTTACTTTGCAACACAACCCGTGCTTTCTATATACCATAAGTGTACGTGTCAGTGCGCTTATGTGTTAAAATAAGAGAAATCTTATTTCATGGTGTTTGATTTTCAAAAATAAAACATTAAGTCATCAGAAAAATGCTTTTCAAAGACATTCGACTTCTCAAAAAACGACTACAACTCTTTAAATAGAAAACGGGTCATTGTTTGAGGGGGAGAAAATGTCAAATATCTTCTTCAAAAAGTCATTTGATAAAAGGAATAAAGGTTTTTAAACAATAACGGAATATCAATTTTTAAGGAAAGTTAATTAAGTTTAGCTTATGTGTGCCTTAAATGTTATTTGTTTATGCCTTAGAGAGAATATGTGCAAATTTAAGTTGTTAGGTATGCTAGTTAAAACTACAGGGACTATTTGTGCCAACTTGTTAACTTAAAATGCCTAAAATAACTTATATATGAAAAGTGCAAAGGTTTTTAAAGTAAAGGGGGCATTTGTGCATAAAACAAAACACCTCCTCCCCGTTTTTCCACACACATAAACACAACACTTATATTTCTTTTCTCTCTAAAACCTTCACACGATTCGCCATCTCCTCCAACTCGAATTCCAATCAATTTTGTGCTTAAGTTATTACTTGCCTCAAACGCGTTCCCAACACCCTAACCCGACTATTTCTTAATCCAATTGCTTGATCTCGTTTTTGATCTCTAAAACCCTAAAAATTGATTTAGGGTTCATATAAATCAAAAGTGACTCAAATCTGAAATTGATTGAGGGGTTTTCTTCCTTTTAGGGTGGTGATGCTTAGTTCATAATAGTTTTTGTTGAAGATAACCTATGCGTTTGATTTGCTTGATTCTATGTGTCAAAAATTAGGTTTTTGAGTTTTAGTAGGAAATTTTGTGGGTTTTGTGTAGGATATGTGTTAAATGTATTCTTGTATATGTGTATGCTTTGATATCCATATATTGAATGTTTGTTCTTGGGTGCAAATTGATTTTATGGTTTTGAATGCTCGTTTGTGTTATTTTTTGATGTTTTTGTGGTAGTATGATTCTAAAAATCTATTATAAGGATACTATGATATTATGTGAACAAATCCTGATGTCGTAACATGGTTGTAAATCACTAGTGTTGTTAGAAATACGAAAAAGTGTCGGTCACTACCAATATAGTTAGTCGTAGCTCGTAGTCAGTTGTAAGATTAGGTTAGAAAGCTAACCGGGGACAAAGTTACATTGTAAGCCCATACCACATGCCCATAGACGGTTAGCTAGGCATATATCAACCCTCTCCATTGCTTGGAGAGGGTGTTGGTTATTCATTTGTCACATTTTCACTTAAAGGCTTAATAGTATCATTTTTTTTTTCTCTCTCTAAGTGTTCATCCAACCACCTCTCTCTCTCTCTCTAAAACTCTAAGTGAATCATTCTATACATGTGTTAAGATTATTCTATAATTGGTATCAAGAGCCATGGGGTGTTTGTGTAGGTTTTGTGTGCGTTTTATCTACTCGTTTTACTAGTGTTTTTGGTTCGAATCCATTCAAAAAGTTTTCACTTTTTGAGGGTTTAAAAACCATAAAGATCATAACTTTCTTTCTTAGTTATCTTAGTATAGACTAGAAGTACAAGAAAATCTTTCAAAAACCATAAAAAATATCATCTTTGTGAGTCTTTTTGGTTAAAAAGAGGGTTTTGTACCAAGAATCTTGATTTCAAATTTTTCGTGTCAAAAACGTTAAAGTTTGTGTTTTTAAGGTTCTAATAGTCTTAGATAGGTACAAGAAAAATCGGGTAAAAAGGTCAAAAAGTGTGTCTTTTTAAGATTTTTGAATTTTGAGTTTCGAAGCTTTTTTTAAGTTAGGCGATCTATACGTTAATTAAGTTAGGCGATTTATACAATTCTCTTAACTCAGGCGATTTATACAATCAAGTTAACTCAGGCGATTTATACAATCAAGTTAACTCAGGCGATTTATACAATCAAGTTAACTCGGGCGATTTATACAATCAAGTTAACTCAGGCGATTTATACAATCAAGTTAACTCAGGCGATTTATACACTCAAGTTAACTCAGGCGAATTACGAGCTTATTGAGAGATTATACGTCATATCTTATTATTTAGTCTAATAGGATTTTTAAGCTCATATAAAACAAAAAGCACAAAACTTTCATTACCAAAAAATTCGTAGCTTATTTTGTCTAGCTTTTCGTGGCTTATCTTTGTGTTCAACTCAGCTTATTTAAGCTTTTTCTGGGCTTATTCTCGTGGTCATCAAGCTTATTCTTAAGTTTTTTTTCTTGGTTGGAATCTTTTCTTGTTTGTACACGGTTTGAAAACAAGAAGGAGCCTAAGATCCACAATTTTAGCTTCCAAGGACAAGGACGGTTTGGGTTTTTGCAAAAAGACAAGAAGTACGACTTTTTGATTTCATATAGGCGAAGTATACATTTGTATGTAGGCGAAGTATACGTTTGGGTGTAGGCAAACTATACGTTTCTTGAAGGTGAAGTATACGTTTCTGAATAAGGCGAACTATACGTTTCTTGGAGGCGAAGTATACGTTTATGAGTAAGGCGAACTATACGTTTCTTTTGAGCGAACAATACGTTTCTTTTGGGCGAGTTATACGTTTCATCTTGGGCAAAGTATACGTTTCACGTTTAGGCAAAGTATACACTTTCTTAACTCATGCGAGTTATACACGTTCGTTTCAAGTTGTTTCGGGTTTTTCGGTTTCGACTTTCGTTTGTTCGCGGGTCTTCTAAATTATACCATAACGATCGCGGTCTATCAACGATCATCGTGGTATATTTGTTTTTGACCGACGATAATAACGTTTACATTTTCAACCTTTTCAAACGAAGAAGAAAGAAAAAAAGGAGGGAACACGTGCTTTAATATATATTATTTAACTAAAATTTAGAATTGGCATTTTCAGTCCCTTGACTTCAAGCCCAATTCAAAGTTCGGCCTTGGTGTGTTTATTAAACCTCATAGTTGAATCTGCATTACACTGTTAGTCCTTAATATTTATAGTTCAGTCATTAGTCCTTCAAAGTGAAATGTTATTGCACCATTATTCCTTACAACTTTAATTAACAACCGTTAAGCACTCTACTTGGATTTACATTACACCGTTTGTCCTTGTTTGTGTTTTAATCAAGCGTCAATCATTTTAAGTTGAAAGTGTAGTAACTGTTCATCTTTTTAGCTCATCAGTAGTTAACAAAAGCTCAAGTACTTCAACAAAAACAATTTCTATTTCACGGTTCCTTTTTGATTTAGTAAAATCCCGTAAAAGATTATTCTAGTCGCGGTTTAAGTCATAGAATTGTAAAATCCCGTGAAATCGAATTGATTCAACAAACCACAACAACATCACATAATTTGATTTCACATCAATTACTTCAAAATGCTTAACATGAATGAGAGAGTTTACAATCAACAATTACGGATTAAAAATATTCATCATCAAGCTTCAATGTTTCATCAATAATCATCTCAAGTGATTCATCCTCAATCATCTCAAGTGACCCATCAACAATCATCTCAAGCACCAGTTGTTTCTTTACAATCATCAGCAGATCATATACAATCTGACTCATGCCTTGTTATACCATACTTTCTTCCAACTGATGATCCACTTGAAAGCTTCTACAAAGCTTTGTTATTCATATGTACCACAGTTGCATCAATTGACTCATTACACATCAATCAACTAGAGACTTTGTCAGATCCAGTATACCAAGATGCTATGCAAGAAAGACAGACTCTGAGTTGTGTGGACAGTAGTTCAAAGAGTAATGATGATATGGCAAGCAAGTATACTCACTTAAATATGGTACAACATGCTAAAAGCTTTAAGCAAAAGATGTTACTAGTACAACTTCCGGAAGCAGGGATTCATTTAAGCAAAGAATAGCTTGCAATTTTAACAGACGCGAGAGATAAAGTTGATTCTGGTCCAGGTGCTTACACAATGTTCAATAATGAAATCTTCCAATCAGACATCATTTATTCATATGATTCAGATTGTAATGAAGTCCCTACTACACAAGCAACTTTCATGGCCAGTCTCTCTAATCATAATTCAGACGTTCTCTCTGAGGTACCATACACTGAAACCTATCAAAATGATATGGATAATCAAAGTGTGCAAGCAATGCAGTATTTTGAACAAACACCTATTGTTGATCTTCCAGATAATGAGATAACAAGTGATAGTAATATCATTTCATACTCTCAATATTTGCAAGAAACACAACAGGCAACTGTTCAAGATACTAATTTGCAGGCACAACAAAATGCAATGATTTTATCTGTGATTGAACATATGTCAGAACAAATGATTAATCATGTAAATAATTAGGAAAAGGCTAATAAGGAACAGAATAATGAATCAATAACCGGTGAGCTTGAGAGATATAAGGAACGAGTCAAAACTTTTGAATAACGTTTTAATATTGATTTAAGCAGTCATGAAAAATGATTAATTCTCAAATGGATGATATGATTAAAGAGAGGCTTGCTCGAAAAGAACAAGTTGACTCACTTAAGCAAAATCTTTCTAAACAAATCAGAGAAAAGGAATCTTTATTGCAAACAATTACTGCTTTCAAAAACAAATCCAAATCCAAAGAAAATAAATATATGAAAAATGAAATTGATTTGGAAAAGAAGATTAAGGAACTTGATAATATTATTTATAAAGTGGGTCAATCTGCTCAAACAGTGCACATGTTAACTAAGCCACAAGCGTTTTATGATAATATTCACAAACAAGCTCTAGGTTATCAAAATCCATTTTATCTCAAGAAAGCCCAACGGATTAAACCAACCTTGTATGATGGTGTTTTATTTCTAATAAACATGTTGCTATGCTTGTGATTGATGATGAAGAAACATTGATTTTGGAAGATGAGAGTCGATCAAAAATGTCTAAAAAAGCAAAGGATCCAGATGTTATTACAAAGAAAATTTCTCATAAACCTATTGATTATGAAAAATTAAATAGACTAACTAAAGATTTTGGAAAACATTTTACTCCACAACAAGAATTATCGGCTGAACAAGCTTTCTTGTTTCATATACTCAATCCTACCATTAAACCTTCTTACATACCACCTGTTATAGTGGATGTTCCCAGTGAACTACCTAAGGTGAGTTTGGTGAATGCAAGCCTTAAAAAGGTTAAATTCCACCTCGCCCGGTTTGACTCTGTGGTGAAGAAGAGGACAACACCTAATGCTCATGAAGCATGTGAATGAGGGTTTGAACATACAAAAGCTGTTTTTAACAATGAAATTATTCCATTTCTAAAGTCTTTAAAAGACATCTTCAATGTGTTTGATAAAGATCTTCTAAATGAAATAACGAAAGTACAAACAGTTTTTGACCAAATGCAAGCGGCTGTTCAACAATCTTCAGTCGACAAACAATGTTTGAAAATTGTTAAGAAAAAACTTTTAGAAAATGATCGACTCTTATAAAAAATCATGTCTCAAGATGTTCTTTTATCTGTGATGAATTCTATGTCTTTGAATGGTGAATCTGTGAATATAGAAATGCAAAGATGTGAATCTTGTGATAAGTGTTTAAATCTAGATGCTGAGTTTTCCAAATCAAAACATGCGTATAATGATCTTTTGAAAAAGTACTCACAACTTGAAAAACATTGTATTTCTCTTGAATTGTCAATGCAACATAATCAATAAATTTTTCAAAAAGATAAATCTTGTCATAATCAAAATGCTCTTGAAATTCCAGAATATTTTAAAATTAATAATTTGAAAGCTCAGCTTTAGGACAAAGACACGACCATTTGTACGTTAGAGATTATGATCAAATCTATGAGAAAGAATGATAAGGAAGAGAATGTCAATTATGATTATGGTGAAATAGAGACCAAAAATGTGGAAGTGGAAAATAGTGTAGCAAAATTGCTTTCAGAAAACGAGTGTCTTTGTAAGGAAATTAATCATGTGAAACATGTTTTTAAAGATCAGTTTGACTCTATCAAACAAACACATGTTCATAATAAAGAACAAAGTGAATCTTTAATTAACAAACTGAACTTAAAATCTACGGAAAATGAGGATTTAAAAGCTTAAATTCAAGACAAGGTTTTTGTGATTACATCATTGAAAAACGATTTACGTAAACTAAAAGGGAAACAAATTATTAATAGTGCTGCACAAATACCATCTGCCACCACTATTGTTTCAGGCATGTTCAAGCTAGATTTAGAACCTTTGGCTCCTAGGTTATTGCACAATAGGGAAGCACATGTAGACTACATTAGGATCACTAAAGAAAATGCTGACACTCTTCGTGATATAGTTGAACAAGCTAGAACCTTAAATCCTTTGGATAATGCGTTAGCTTATGCTTGTATGTACACGAGACAGATTCAGGAGTTGTTAGTATATGGTAGTGATACATGTCCTAGTTCCCTATTGAAGAGTGAGAAGTTGGTTGCGTCACACCAATGAACAAAGCTAGGAAAGTTACTTTTGCAAAGACAAGTACAACATCAGATAATAACATATAAATTCAAGTAGATGTTCACCAGACTCAAACCACTAACAAACCTTTAGTGCCTTCTACAAATGTAAAATGTTCTACAAATGCTAGCAAATTTAAACTTCAAAGTGAAACAAAGAATAATAGGATCATACAACCATTAAGTAGCAACCAGAAATATCAAAAAGTAGAAGCCCGCACTAGGAATGCTAAGCCTAGTCTGTCTAAAGAAGATAGTGAGTCTAAATATGTATGCTTAACATGCAACCAATGTTATTTTAATGCAAGACATGATTTGTATGTTGTACAATATTTGTCTAAAGTGAATGATCATGCTAGAGCTAAGGCTGTTAAGAGCATTAAAATGAAAGAATGGAAACCTACTGGTAACATGTTTAAAAATGTTGGATATAAATAGGTTCATACAGGAAGGACTTTCACTATTATTGAAACTAAGTGTCCTTTAACTAGATTCACTTCCACTAAAATAGTGCTTCCTAGGAAACCTGTTAAATCAACTGTAATAATGAACATAAAACCAAGTAGTGCATCTCAATGGAGACCTAAAAAAGCAAATCATGTGAGTTCGAGTAGTGCGCCTAAGATTGTAGAATCTAGGACTGCTAACCACTTGGAGCCCAACAATCATATGTGATATAATGTTTCTATTTCTTCATGCTCTTCAAGTGTCCAATGCAGGTCATACAAATCGTACCTTGGTAATTGGATTCGGGCTGCTCTACATATCTAATCAACATATGGTCAATGACTTCTAAGTACTTCTGTTTGGAACTCGGTTTTAATGAAAAGAAAAGTGTACGCTTCAATACGCTTTATCTTCAAAAGAAGAGAAATCTTCTAGTTTACGAGTAGTCTTATCAATAACTTCTATAAGATCTCATGCTCGTTCAGACAACAAGTGGATAAACGTACATTAGCTTGTATTTTAATTTACTTTTTCATCAAAAAGTGCATATGTTGATAACTCCTAGACAATTTTTGAGGGGGAGAAAAATGAATAAAATGAGATCAATACGGTTTAACTTGGATAAGGTCTTTTCAATATAAGTGTGCTCCCGTCCTTAAATGGTCATATGGTCAATGACTTCTGAATAACACGGTTCAGGACTCGGACTTCATCAAATGACTCCTGCATACATCAGTTCAGATCTCGTACAAAACCCTTCTTCTTCAACACCAAATGTTCCACCTTCCAAGAGGGACTTGGAAAACTTGTTTCAACCACTGTTTGATGAGTACTTTAATCCTACACCATGTATTGTATCTTGTTGGGAATTTTAGAATTCATGAAGGACTGACATGTGAAAGATAAAGGACTTAAATGATAAAGGACCTAATTGTTATTTACATAGGGACCAAATTGTTATTTTCACAAGTGTAAACTCTAATCCCTCTAGTATATAAAGAGGGGTAGGGGTCTTAGTTTAGGGGTACCTTTCCTTCACTCATATACACACGTGTAGTTTACATACATTTCCACCATTGTTGTAGCTTCAAGGTTGTAAAACCCCATCACTATTTTAGAGTGATCGTATTAATATATTGAGGCTTGTTTTGTTTACGTGTTCTCATAAGATATAAAGACTAGTTTCCGTATAGTCTTTGTATTGATCATTGCTTCAAAGATCTTTCGATTATTTGATCTCAACAAGTGGTATCAGAGCCTCGTTGAGAAGCTTTGATTGAGAAGAACACATTTCTACACATTTGGTGGTGGTGAAGAAGAAATGGCGTGCATGAACTTACAGGTACAAAACTGTCCTCTTGGTTGTGATTCTAAAATTAATGATCTTAATAATATGTATAATAATCTTGATAGACTTTATAATGATTGTTATATTAAAGTTCAAGCATATCAGAATGCTGTTAATACATTAGATCAAATCTTCATTTTGACCAAATTAAATAT